>JAGVSQ010011008.1:0-12531 GCA_022683975.1 Rhyacophila evoluta
TAAAATTCATTTTGTATGTATTTGTATGTGTGATTCAATAAAAAACATTTATTTAATTTCTTTAATTTAAGTAGTATAGAGATTTTGTATCATGAATATATGAAATAGAAAGTTTGTAAATGGTTTTAACGATTATCTTTATTGTAAACTTATTTTTTGTTATTTTTACGATTAGTTTGGTATACTTATTTCGGTTTTAAGTACCTATACCCTTTACCTGACCATCGTATTAAAACAAACAACACAACAAAAGCTGCAAATTGTCAGAATCGATACAAAATTGGGCGGCACTTAAGTGCGGCATAAATAATAGACACGACGACAAAATAAAAAGCCTTTTACGTATTACATTATATGAAAATTCTTTTTTTTTTTTGTAACAAAAAATAGAACTGTTCTTGCAACGCCCGAGGCACCTCCTAAAATAATAACAGTCCGGCGATCAAACGGCGAGCAACTTTTAAAGATTTCTTTTTTACGTTATTATTATTTATGCTCCGATTCATTGTGGTGAATAAGCTAGCCACTTAAAGGGTTAAGGGACTTAGTCACGACACAGCGTGCCAATTTAATTTGTGTTCAAATGTATGATGACAATAATCATTCTGCGGCATTTGATTTTGGGTGCAAATGATCCTAAAATTCACTAATTCTTTTTTACACGAATGTATCACTATCAATTTTCAAATTTATTATTTTTATTAATGAACTTATACTCTTTTATATTTAATATTATTATCAAACAATATTTATACTATTTTTTATACAGCTCAATAAATAGATATCTTATTGAACCTAAACGCTTTTCGCGTATTGTAAAATTGTTTCTTTTGTATTTAATTTATATTTATTTAAAATGTCAAGTCGCAAAATTTTTATTCAATGTTTTTTTATCATATATGGATCGCAATAGTCTAATAGTTACTACAAAAATGGAGTTAAAAGACTCCCCATTCTCAAGACATATTTTAATATTTCCTTTATACCATGTTCGCTACCAACGTGAGGCATATGGATCTACACAGGTTGAAGATAACTACTCCGTAAGATCAATAGGATCTTCGCAGTGTGAAGACGTTTTGACACATTATCGTTTACGACAATTGTTTGTCAGGCAATCACTCAACCCAATGGGCATCCAGTCCTGCATTTTCGGATTTTTAAAATCCGATATATGGGGAATCGGACCCGCATTCCCGGGATTTTTAGGCGCGCACGCTATTAACTACGCTACCGGGGAATATTTTGATAATACCTGACTGATATTTTCAAAATATCCGACTATCTACCAATCGTTAATTTCATTGGGCATCCAGACCTGCATTTTTAGATTTATTATAAAATCTGATAACTGTGAAAATATTTTTATATACCCGCAGTATTTGTCTTCAACGCGCGCACGCTAACCTCTTGTCCACTCCGGAGATAAATATTTTTAAGAGAATATATTTAATTTTAAAATAAAAACATCTTTTCTATATCTATTTTCAGTTCATCGAAATACGCATAGTATATTTCCATGAAAGTATTGTGTATTATATGACCGGGATTCACACCAACAAAGTCCTACGACAAATGAAACGGAAAAACATCCAAGTTATCTAGTAAATCACAGTTATTCAAACACAATTAATTTAAGTAAAAAAATCTTTCCATTCGTAGTATAAGATAGTATTAACATATCGATTCTATTCTTATCTCAAAACGGCTAAATTAATGAAAAGACAGCTAAAGTTAATTTAAATTATTATTATCAAACTGTCTTATATGTTATTTATTTTAAAGTACGAGTAGTATATGGTATATAGTAAAGTAGAGTATATGGATCTACACAGTGTGAAGATATCTACTTCTAGAGTGGACGTTATGAATCTCCGCAATGTGAAAATGCCTTGACTGATTATTTTTCAAGAGAATTGTTTTTCAAACAGTTGTTCAACCTTATGGTCATACATTCCTGCATTTTTGTATTTTAAAGTCCGACAGATGTGGAAATCAAAATCGCATTTACCGAATTGTTAGACTCGCACGTTTACCCTTACGCTGCTGGGAGATAAAGATTAATCTTTAAATAATATAAACATTAATCTCATTATAAAAAGGAGATTTTTTCAATATATACGTTAATTTACAAAGTAGATAAATGTATATGTGATTTACCTTTTCTAACTATTTGTTTTTTTTAAATTATGGCGTAGGCTTTAGATCCAGTATGTGTAGTGTAAAACATATGCTTAAATATGGTATTTTAAAACGAAAAGCACTAACGCGCTAACCTTTGGTCTGCGATAATTTTCCGCGGTCCAATCGAAATATCAATTACATATTTAAACGCATGCATTACGACTTTAAATGTAATCGAGATTAAAATACACTCGAATATCAATACCAGCCTATCCGCACGCAGCCGTATATCAAGTTCCTCTGAAGCCTTATAATACCTGTACCCGAAATGTGGGCTCCGTCGGACGGGCGCCCGGGGCCTCCGTCCCGGCCCACATCAGGTCGGTAGTTAGCCTTCCACCGTCCGGAGATGTCCTCAGGGTGGGTCCACGTACTCGCAGCCATTGGATCGTCTCGCCGGTGCGGTGTGTGTAGTTAATAATCGCCGAATAAACTAACTGGGATGGTTAGATCCCGGCAGCGCCAAAAACCAAAACACTTCCAAGTCTGGTCTGCAGACATTGTCAACTGACTCAAATCATAATCAATAATGATAAGTATGCCATGTCTATTTTATAAAATTCTCATACAACAATTTGCAACATTCAATTTTTACATAATTCAACGTTGGCAAGGGAATATTGGGGGGAAATAAAGTAATCGTAGACTTGACCATACCATGTTTGCTCTCAAAGTGAAGTATATGAATCTGATGAAACTGTGTAAAGATATCCACTCCGAAAGTGTATATCTTGGAACTAATTTTCACACTCATACCAATTACTTAAAATGAATGGTAATGAGATTTAATGAGATGCATAAGTAATAAGATTACTCTTACAACAAATTATTTTACAAAATATATATTTTTATGTTATAATCGCTACCAACATAAAGCATATGGATCTACACAGTGTGAATAAGAAAGATATTCACTCCAAAAGAGGAGTATATAGATCTTTGCAATATGAAGACGTCTTGATAGATTATTTTTCACGAGAATCGTTTGTCAGAAAATTACTCAAGCCAATGGGCATCTAGTCCTGTATTTATAGGTTTTTTAAATCCGAAAACCCGCATTCCCCGGTTGCTAGGCGCGCACACTACCAACTACGCTAACCGAGAAGGCTTGATAGAAACTTTTCTTAAATAAAAACAAATCTTTTTTTGTCCGCTTTCAGAATCGAGCACAAAGATCTCAGTAGTGCCAAGGTGACCACTCCAAAAATAAAATAAATGAATCTCCGCAATGCAAAACTATGTTGACAGATTTTTGCATCTAAGAATCCCAGCTTATGTCGCCAGTTAATCTTCTGGCATATTCCCAAAATAGACTGGCATATTTTAGGTCTAAGGAATTTAATACTTATCGATCTTCTAGGACACCTTAACTAGATAAGCATATAGATTAAATGACGAGCAAAATGTCGTGTCTTTAATCTAGGAATAACAAACAACTATCTTCATTAATAATACAATTAGACCACCAAAATTTAGTGAGTATTACAATCATTATACTATAAAATTTAGATGTCTTTCCAAAACACACCAACACCTCGTAAGTCTAAAGAATATGGCATTTTTCAAATTAAAATATAAAGGATAGGTTGGATGAAAAACCAAGTGTATAGTCTTTTCAGTTCTGAATAAATATCTTTATCGGAATACAAAATTTCATATACAAAATCAGATTACCAGCATGTTTTTATTTTTTTATATACCATATTTTCTCAACACGGTGCATATGGATCTACAGAGTTTGAAGATATCCATTCCGAAAGGGAAGTATATGGATCTCCGCAATGTGAAGATGTCTTGACAGAATATTGTCACGAGAATTGTTTTTCAGACAATTACTCAACCAAATTGGCATCCAGTCCTGCATTTTTTGGATTTTTAAAATCCGACAGATGGGGATTCGGACCCGCATTTCCCGGATTTGCCAGGTGCGCACGCTACCAACTACGCTATCGGGGGGACAGCATATACTTAGTATTAAAAGCTTACGTCGCATAGCTTTATTTGATCAAATAATGGATACAATATCCCAATTTGAACACTATTAAAAGGAACAAGGAGACCATGAATGGAACGTTTCATAGTGATTCTTCTTCCTTCAATAAATATTTGTTAGCATGAACCAAGAAGTGGCAACAAATCTCATTTATCAACAAGTTGTATTAGTCAAATTTAATTAATGTTGGTGTGATAAAGAGAAAAATCTCAGTAATATTTAATCATAAATTAAACATATATAAATAATGTATTTATTTACTGTTTTATAACCCCTGCCAAGCCGAACATTGTATCAAACGCACCAATATCAAAAATGACCCCAGGGGAAATGGACGGATTTCGCTGCCTCACATCGCATAGGTAATCGCCTAAATTTTATCAGTGATACGGCGTTATCGCCTTAAAATATTCAAGTATTATTATATCTTTTACATCGATACTTAGATGTTCATAATAATATAATAAAAAGTTAAACGCTCGTCTCTTCGACCAAAATTAATTATAGCATAACCGAACGTCGATCGAATGTTGTCGATTTTTTTTTTGTATTCGGTATCATCAACTACCAGAGGTGCGGCAGTTATTTTTTTCACAGTCGATAGAAATATTTTGGGATTGGCTCAGTTTTATTTAATAATTACGTCTACATAACAACAATATTTGGTATGGTCAATATTATCCGAAAAAAATATTGCACCGATCATATCTCTTTACTATAGATATGGATAAAAGGCATACATTCTGTTTTTTTAGATTTTTTATTGCATTGTCAAAGATAATTCAGTTCAATCTCTTTATTAGACTACTTTTGTGCAAGACAATTATAAATCTTCCAATTGTATTACTTAAAATTGTATAATATAAATAGTTTATAAAATTATAGAATACGCCTTAGAATTTTAAATTCATTTTAATATATTGTAGATGAACGAGAAGAACATGTTACACTTTCAATCATTCAAATTATGGAAAAAATTACTAAAATAAATTGTCACTAAAAAAACTACAATAAACGGACACATCTATTGTCTAGTAGTGACACTGACTGACGAAATGATTACGTTATTTGATATAATAATAATATATATATATCATGAAAATAATATATAATACGATTGTTCAAATAGACCTAATATAAGTAAAAATTGAGTATAGTTGAATGAAATATACTTACCATATTTAATGAGCACCTTTTAAAACGGTGGAAATTGGAAAGAATCATCGGCGTAATTAGAGAATGAGTGTATTTAAGGCCACTTAGAGATTGTGATTGAGAATTCTCACTTCAAGAATTCTCGAGAAATTTGGGATATTTTTGATTTGTTTTTCATCAGAACTGAAGAGTGCTGGTATGACATTGGAAGATACGAGGCGGTTGGCGGATGAGAGAGAATCCTGGAGGGGTCATGTGGTGGCCATATGCTTGGCATAGAGAACGAATATGGCAGAAGGAGAGTTGTTACACGTGTCTCTGACATATCTTGACATTATTAGTCATATTCGATTCTGACTTTATTGCCAGAGAGAAAGACATTTTCTCGATAAATTGTTTATGAGAATCTCGAGAATTTCAACAAGTTTGGTCCCGTATTATTTGAATATTTAATTTATAATTATTAGTCAATGAATGTGCGATATTCCACTAAATTTAAGAATGCTTGATATTCTCAAGATTTTTCGAGATCATTGATTAAATAATATTGTTTAATTCTCGAGATTTACAAAATTGATAAAAAAAAAGATTTCATAATTTCGAAAAATTTAAAAAAGTTAAGACTTCAAAATCACTATGGCCACTTCACGTATTTTTATTATCAACTAATAATATTTGAAAACGAAATATTTGTTTTTTGTAAATCGCAGTATAATATCAAGTACGAAGTCGTTTCAATGATTGGTTAGTTCACTTTCCCGACCTCCAGTGGTCACTTCCTACCTGTAACAATGTCGGTCAGAGGTTAGGCCACAATGGAGGCGCGTGTCGACTCAGCAGCACCCATTACTCATCCGACGGATGGGTGTAAGGTCTATAATGGTCGGCGAACAATAGAATGTGACACCTTCGATAGGCTGACGAGTCTCGCTAACCGGATAAACAAAGTGAAAACGTTAACAATCGAAGTGTGACCACTCGATACTCAATTCAACGGTGCAATCAATTAATTCAATATACAATAACAGTGTGAAGCAATAACAGGTGTATATCATGCATCAATACAATAATTAAAAAATACTAAACAAACTTTACTGTGCTTAATTTATCATTCTTCAAAACTACCCACTTTCGGAGTGGACATTTTTACACTGTATAATTCCAAATTTTCTACTTTAAAAACAAACAAAGTAACAAGTAATACTCACTATTATTATGTGACTAGATTAACCTTTTCAAGTCGATGATCGTAAATATGAATGACTAAGTTTGATTACAATTTAGATTGTATAACCAATTGAATTTTTTTTATAGACTGGTATTTAAATTTTAGATAAGTAATCCACTGGGTTGGAGAAATAATACATACATATATAAATAAAATGTAAATCTTTGTTTGTTCAAAATCTTAAATCTTTGAAAGTTTTTCACCTATTGCTTTGAAATTTTGACACGACGTTTCATTTAAGTATACGCGTGTTTTTATACATCTACTATTAAATATATATCACACCCGTGACAGGTAAAAACAAGCGTTTTTTGAAACAGTGCCACCATTTTTAACCAGACCGAGCCACAGCAACGAATGGCTGGGTACAGCTAGTATATAATATATATCCCTCAATTAGGCGACAGGTTAACATGTGCGCTTTGGAGCCGGAGATTGCGGGTTTTGATTACCACATATGCTGGATTTAAAAAAATGCAGCACTAGATGCTCAGGGTTGGGATGCTTGGGTTAAGTCTTAGAAACAATCATCGGAAAAAACAATCTGTCAAGATTATTCTTTACATTAGGGAAATTCATATATTCTACTTTCGGGGAGGATTTAGCAAATAATGTATACATAATTAAAAGAGGTCCACTTAAAAATATTTTTTAATAAAACTTTAACATGTGGAATTTTATATATACATAATACAATTTCTAAATAATAAATATTCTGTATCGTACATGCGTAAGAAAATTGTTTTGACTCAGTTTTGTAAATCTTATAAATAGCAAAATTACTGTATGCTTGATATTATAATATTTCAAACGTTGTATTTCAATTTAAAATTCAAAAATATATTTTTTTCATATAAATTTCATATATTTTGAATGAAGGGAGGAGTTTTTTTTATAGTTTTTTTTTCTACCCTCCTTGACGCATTGTGTATTGGATTTTTTAAAGACAATACCCGGAAAAATATGCATTTGTGGTAGAACACAATAAGTCTTTCAGTCTTATGAAAATACAATCATTTCGAACATTTAAACCAGAACTTAAAAGTTTGTATAACCTTTGGGTATTAAAACTAAATACCAAAATGCCTAATTAACTGCTATATTTCTTTTTTTGCTTAGTTATATTATTATAGTATTCAATTCATATACATTTATTCATTTATATAGTTCATCTCTCATGGAACACATTTTTGAAATATGATCTTATCAAATACAATACTATGTTAATACTCCCCGATAGACTAGTAGGTAGCATGCGTGCCTAGCAATCCAGGCAATGCGGGTACAATTCCTCATCTGACGGATTTTAAAAATCAAAAAAATGCAGGACTGGATGCCCACTGAGCAATTCAACAACAATTCTCGAGAAAATAATCTGTCAAGAAGTCTTTACGTTGCGGAGATTGATATACCCTACTTTCAGAGTGGATATCTTCACACTGGCTAGATACATGTGCTACAATTCGGGAGCGAGCATAGTATAAACAAATTGATGTTTAATAATTAATATTATTGTACAAAATCTAAATTATTTAAAACTGGTAAACTTCCATATGTGAGATCACTGCTAGTGACCCGAGTTTCGCCTTTCGGCATCTTCAGGCTACATTATATGTGGGCGGTGAGCGAACAATAAACACGATTTATTGGTACTATGTTATATGTCAATTTCCATCAAGCACCATCAGTCGAAAATATTAATTATATAATACAAATGTTAAAGCTTTTGTTAAGTGTGTGATGTTGATTTTCACTTTGGTTGTTAACCTGCATGATATTTTTCATATTACATTAACTGCTCCATTTATTAAAAACTATATCGTGCATTTAAATTAAAATTGATCACTTACACTAACACATTTTTACTAAAGATAATTAATTTAAAAGATGCTTTAAATATTTGAAAAAATGTTGATATTTCCGGAACTTTTTGACCACATCAAAGACAAATAATACCTTCCAACTTTTTATATTTTTCTTTGTAGCTCATCATCAATGACATAATTTTTTTCTTATTGGTTTATTTTTCAAATACAATTGAGAAGGTTATGCTAGCTTCAAATCTCAAGTAACTAAATTTATACTGTCTAAAGATCTTCTTTAAACAATAACAAAGGTACTTAAAATGTCACAAACACCTTTATCACGTCGTCTCACATTTATTAATTTCAAAAATCATCTTAAAACCAATCGGATAACGGATCACTTCCGTGCATAACTTAATTTATAGCTATGTTTTTATAAAACACCTAAATCCATGATAACAACGCAAATACGGGTATGAATACTAAGTAAACGACCATAAGCTCAGATACTCCAGTCCGTCTTTAGTCTGCGAACCATTTTATCATACATACATATTATAAATAATAATCCTTTGAAATATATTTCGATACATTTTTCAACGCTACATTGATATTCGCTCCAACCAAATGACATTTTCGCTACAACTAATTAGCATGGCTCAATATAACGTGTTAGAACATGTCTTGCCGCTTGTTTAATATTTAACACTAGGTGCTAGAGTCCGCTTCTCGACCGAAAAATTAGAACCAAGTTTATTGAGCTAACTAAATGATTTTACTAAATTACTCGACCAACTTTAGTACTAAACTACTTTCTACTCGACTAAAATACTAGCGTAGTCTGGATCAGCCTTTAGTTTGCAAAGTATTACGTCAAATATACATTGACATTTAAAAGATTATTTGCATCATACTTTAACAACCATTAGTTCATATTTCAAAATTAGTTCATAAATTAAAAAAAATATCGCCTATTGCATAGACGACTTTTTAAACATTTAATTTAAGGAATAAAAGAGGGAGGGTTCGCGCAAGCCATCGAAATTCGTTTTGTCGGTAGCCCCTCTTTTGTGGTCCCCTAATTATCCAATAAAACAGACGCAAGACGTCCCATTTCAAAATCGAATTAAATTAGCTAATATTCAAACTAATAATATGTTATCTCCCCATCTGTTACACATGTTCGTTTACTTTTAATATTAAATTCTAATACCATCATATATTGTTTCATTGTGTGCGTATTACATATAAAATAATGTACATTAACATAGACATAGTAGTTTATAACCAAATTAGCAATGACTGTCAATATTTAGACCGATTTTTATGTATTCAATACTTAAAAGTTAACTGTTTTTATGTAGAAAAATAAACAAATCTTTTGAGCTGCTTATTTTCGTAACTTAAAACCACAGAACAGATTGAATACTTTTTTGTTATTTGTACGTAAAAATATATTGGCCATACAAATATGATCATATTATAAGTGATGTATTAATTTATACGAAAATTGATAGTATCACATTCTTTCTCATCTACATATTACACCTTAGTACTGAATTTGGGTACTATGTAATTATCCTATATTTTATATTTTATATAGTATTGTATATATTATATTTCCCCGGTTAGCGTAGTTGGTAGTGTGCGCGCTAAGCAATCCAGGAAATGCGGGTCTGATTATTTATGTCGGATTTTATAAATTTAAAAATGCAGCAAATGTTGAGTTTGACTGACAAACGATTCTCGTGAAAAATAGTCTGTCAAGAAGTCTTCATATACTCCACTTTCAGAATGGATATCTTCATACTGTGTAGATTCGTATGTTCCACGTTGCAAGCGAACATGGTATAATTAAACAAAATAAGAATAATAAATATTATAAAATCCGAATAATCATTTTTCAATTTTAATCAAGAAAAATAATCAGACTTTTGTATCAGCCCAATGTATAATTTTACAGTAATTTTTCGTGTTTTTAAACGGTTTAAAATTCCAATCATATAATTAAGATAAATCTAATTCCTAATTTCTTATTCTTCTTCCAGGGTTGTGCACTGATTCATTGCCCCCTTTACGCGAAACACAATCCGGGAATATCTCATTCTGAATTAAGTCCCCGCTTCGAATTGGCGCGATAAGAGAGACACGGAGCAGGTTTATGGAGTATGACGAGCTCGATCGTTCACGTCCAAAAATACGGAAGGGTTCCACTCCTGGTTTCTTTCTTTTAGTGTGTTTTTATTGGTTCCGATCCGTGACTGCCGTGTGTAATGACCACCACGATTTTGGGTACCCCTGTAACCTGATTACCATTGAATTTATAAATCCACTTAAATGATAAATCAGTAAAAAACTTAGAATCGGTAAAAAAACAACCTAAAATTTTAACTGGGTTAAAAATGGTATAATACAATCACTACACATTACAACTTTAATCATTCCGACTTATGCGTAATCTAATCGAGAATCTAATATCGGCTTGTGTGTCCCTAACAATAACCTTTCTGATCAAGAACATCAGCTGTTTTTTATTTCAAAGAGTAAAACTAACCTACCAGCAATCATGCCAATACGGAGAAAAATATTTATATTCAAAGAAATTGCCTCTGTTATTGATACTTTCTGTCTGAGTGAAAGTGAGTTTAAATGGATGCTGTTGTATTATATTTTATTACATTATATATAATCTGTATAATTTTCTTGGTAGACTTTCATTATTTCCCTTTTTTCAAATTCTTTCCTTATTTTTAACTGTACTTATTTGTACCAAATATACTTTGCTTTCTATACGTTTTTAAATAATTTAAACATTTATTATGATATGATTTAATGTGAATGATTTAAACAAATAATTTATAATGATCCCAACGGTTAAAATGAATGCTATAATATTCCTTACTTATCATTCTGAAAATAAAATTACGTATCTATAATAAAGCTCAAAGCTTTCATTGTTTTATTTGATATTTTTCTCCGTTATGCAACTGTGTTTTTTTACGGTCGTGGTCATAATTAATTAATTAATTGAACATAATGACGGAAGTATTAATTATTTTAATTTCTGTCTAAAACTATAATGTTTTGTTGTAACACGTAAGTAGGTCGATAATATATTTGAAACAATCATTGTTTTAATTGTTTTAAAAGTGAATTCCTAGACAGGATTTAAATAAAAAAAATATTTATTTATGAGACAAAAAAAATAATTAAAAATAAACGATTGTATATTTATTTACAGAGCAAAATCTCGAAAGAGTCGAATACTTACACAATTGTAAATATTAAGAAATAAAAATATTCGGGCGTATGTTATTACTGAACAATTCGAAGTATTTATATTATATTAGAACGTTCAGAATAATAAAGAAATTTACTTTTTTCAAATTCCCGTTCAGATTTAAAGGGTTAATTGTCACGGGAAAACAAATTTGAAAGGGGTGTAGGCCCACTCCAACTGGAACGTGATGCGAAATGCCTCATTAAATTTATTTTTAAGGCTTCTATTTAGACTTACGTACTTCTCTCTGATGATTCTGTAAAACTTTTACCTGATTTGTTATACCAGTCCATCGCTGGAAAACTTCTCGTGAATGCTAATACAAGCTATACCTTCAGATTTGATTTTACACTACAATATTAAGCTTCTAAAGCTTAAGAAACATTTAAAGCTTAGAATGAAAGTTTGTAAAAATAATCTTCTTAATATCTAAATATAATTTAACCTATAATTAAATTCACTGACGCAAAATGAATTTTTGACGAACATTTTTTTCCTCAGTTAGCATAGAAATTATACACAATCTAGCTTACACCATCGAAGCTACTCATAAGATACTTTTATTATTTTAAAGAATGTACTGCGTTTTTTTACACCACAGTATTCACGAAGAAGTAGCGCGTGCTGAAGAGAAAAGCAAATACATATAAAATTAGTGTTACCAATTGATTATCAAGATGATTGATGATTAGTATTTAATGTCCAAACTAAGCAGATTTTGTTTGAAATATTTATTTTTCCATGTTTGCTCCCAACATGGAGCATATGGATCTACATGATGTGAAGATATCCACTCTGGGAGAAGTGCAAATGCATCTCCGCAATATGAACACGTCTTGACAGATTATTTTTCAGGAGAATTGTTTGTCAGACAATTACTCAACCC
>JAGVSQ010011009.1:2261-12530 GCA_022683975.1 Rhyacophila evoluta
TTGATTTTAAATTCTAAATTATTTAAAACTGGTAAACTTTGTATATGGTAAAAAAACTTTTTAAAAAGCGTATTTATGTTGGTTTATGACAATTATAAGGTGTTTTTCTAGAGTGAATTTATTTTATTATATCAAAATTTAAAAGAAAAGATATTGAGAACCATAATGTTAATATTTATTTTCAATATTTTTTGAATTGATTTTTCCTACTATATGATTTTTCATTAAAAAAAATACTTTTTCAAAATATATATATATATTAAAGTTTTGGAATAATGGAATAAATTTGGAAATACATCCGTCTAATCTCAATCCTCACTGCAGCAAAGGACTCACAAAATATGAAATATGTGTTGCATAAAATTTTGTTGATGTTGACAGGAAGAACGCCGTAGAACGGGTCGATATGTGGCCATCATGGTGGGAATATCACTCCTCTGCTTGGCCATCTACCATGCGTGGGTTCGAAAAATTCCAGTTCTCGCAAGTTTGCTGGTTCCAGCCCTTATCATGTTACTCTACATTGCGTGGGTTCTTTACACAGCCTCCAGAGATAAGAGAAAGGTATGAAATATGACGAAGTCAAACTAGATTTATAGTGACTTAAATAAATGTGTTTGTATTCAGGATAACATTTACAGCAGTCTTAAAGGAATACCTTACACAATCTGAGACGACAATACTTAAAACAACATTCTTAAACGAAATACAAAACTACGAAAATGTAGTTTTTTATAGCCGAAACTTATAATGTTAAATATGTAAAATAAAGCTCTATAATTCAAATAAAGAGAAAAGTTAAATAGCAAAAAAATATTCATTTGAATAATATTTTTATTTTAATTTTCATATACGTTAAATTTGATAGAATCTCTATTTTAAATTTATGTTATATTTCTAATGATAATAAAAAATGCAGCTTTTCATAGTCGTCAACCACTGTAGAGTAAATGCTACTAATCCTACTACTAAGCTAAGCTAAGCTAAGCTACTAAGCTACTAATGTAACTGATTGAATTTTCAGGTTGTTTTTCATATATATTTAGATGCAGAACGTAATTCTGAGAAGTAAATCAAATTTCTAATCATTCATTCATATTGGAAAGTGTCATGTACGAAATTGCGGAATGATACATAGGAAAACGACAAAGCTGTTCGGTTTTTGATACATTGCATGCCAACTTATGTACACTTTATGAGCTTTGACACATTCCTGGCGTCGGGTTTGTGATAGATTCATGTTATAAGCATCCGTATTAAGCTCTATCTTGGCGTCAAAATAACGATTCATCTTTTATCTAAGTTCATAAAATACCACTACCAATTTTTATTACAGTATTAAATTATAAAACATTATTTTCATATTATTTAAAGCTTTCTGATAACTGCTCGAAAAAAGCTGGTCTTATGTATTGTAAAGCGTTATGTTAATGTATTCACATTTAGTAATACATTCTTAAGTCCGAATATGGAAAGTTAAAATTGAAAGATTTATCTTACCAGAATAATTTTAATCACAATTAGTTGTCAGCCAATCGCTCAAATTTTTGGACATCCAGTTTTGGATTTTTGCAGTTAAGGGATTTGAGCTTGCGACTTTTAGCAACTAAGCATATACTTACTGATCAGCCACCGATACGCTAATCAATTAATAGTATTAATTATGATTACTATTTCATATTTAATTAGTTAGAATTCAACTAGAGTATCTAATACTCTGAAATGTCCTATAATCAAATCACCACTAAAGTAAATTTTCTGTCATATTTTAAGGATGATTTGAATGAATTAAAACAGTAAATATGAATATAAAATTGTAAAAAAATATTAGTAGCACAGTGAAACTCTTAGAACTCCGAAAAATGCTTAACTCAGAATAGGTGCTAAATGATAAATGAAGTGGTATTTGAATATCAACCTCTGATCTGGCAGCATGTATGCTTGTCAATCGGTTACCAAAGTGATTTACAATAAACAAAAAATAAAAATTCACATTAATGAATAAAATATAGGAAATATTGTCAAAGTTTGACTTAGTTTCATGCGTTAACACGGATGCTTATTAATAATTTAATACGTGTTCCTAATGGTATTCGTTATTATTGAAGTGTCGTTAAAAGTTCGTCAAACATGTTGTAATAAAAAATTCACTTTACGGTGTAAAAGAAATGTTGTTTAAAACGCATTACACTTATATCGATAGCTTAAAGTGCAAATTTGGTAAGTCCATTTTATAAATTTTACAGAAGAGTGTACAAACTGATTATTTTGCTATTTGTTTTTGCGATTATTTTGATACACAAAAAACAAATTTTAATGTTTTTTTTATAGAGCTGCTTACGAATGCTCCTGAATACAAAATAGAAGAGTTATATATTTTTTAGTGTGGGTTTCAGATCCTAATGAAGTTGTCAAATGTTTTTGGGATGTTTTTTTGATATATTTAAACAACTTCGAATTATCAAATAAATACGAGAGATGCATATATCATGGTGCAACAAAATGGTATTATTAAATCATTTTTAGCTAAAAGTGGACTTATCAAATTTGCTGTTCAATCAATCGATATGTTATTTAATATTTGTTTTTACATAAATTTACTCTCACAAAGTCTTATAAAATATAAATATGTAATTTAGAGCTAATAGGTTTTGAGTATATCTTCTATATTAAAGACCAAACATTATATTTCTTTATATGATTGATCATATTAGTAAAAACAAAAATTTTGGTCAACATCTTTTCTTTTATTTAAGCAAGTTGATTAGAAAACAAGAAAAAATAAACATGCCATTTTATATTTATAACTAAATATGAGTGTTGAAGTTATTTTTGTTATCTAGCCATTAAATAATTATATTTATACGTGTATATATATTAGGTATGGATGTTTCTCTGTTAGAAGAAAATTATCCATTCTACGTACACGGTTCGGTAGCCAAAGATGGCTATGTTTAATGGACTGTAGCTTGAGTGGTTTCTTGTGCAAAGCATACTGTTCATTGTTATGTATGCTCATCTCAACTTTGATGGTGAATCAGTGATGAGTGACTTTGAAAAAAACCAGTCAGTATGCTCCTCTTAAGTGAGTACTGTAGAACCTCGATATAACGGACTTCGATACAAATAAACATAACTATATTATAAAACAGAAAATACCCACGTATGTTTGTTTGTTACATAAATCCTCCCAAACGAAAACAGTAGCGAGATAAAATTTTAACATGTTATAATTGCAATCATTTCCAAGACAACTGTTTTACTTTCAATTTTTAACACCAACACTGATTATTAACAATGATATAATATGGTGTAAAACCAAGCATTGAAGTAAATGTGTAATCACGAGATAAATAAAAATAATTTAAATAAAGAATACGTTTGAATCTATCCCAGGTAAAACCGGATAATAAAGCTAGTAGTTTGAAAAACGAAAAACTGTTCATGTCCCTTTGTTAATCTTTATTTACCGTACACATTTGGTTTGAAAATATGTCACGGAGTTCAAAAATTATTCAACACGGATATAATTTTATAAGGTGAGAGATAAATGAAAAGATTCTTGGACGGAAACTTTTATTATCCTCGAAAAGGAACGGCTTTGGTCATAAAACATTTTCTTTGCTTTTTTCTTTATATTTTGCAGGACGAATACTATAAATTATACTTAATCTCTTTGAATAGCGTTTTAACGGGAAATGAATAATGTATTTAAAAGCGCTTGACGTCTTCATTTAGATTTATCCTTTTTAGGCTTTCATAGCGTTAGAAAAGTAAACATTAATTATTTTCTTTCATAAAAGAAAAAAATGTGCATTTGAAAGATTTTGTCAAAATAACTGGCGAATTCATTAACAGGACTTTGTTGAATCGCAGTTACGCCATATTAAATACCAGGATATTGTTGAATTGACCAAAAAAAAGTAACTTCTTTATTTTCTTTGTTCGTGATTTCTTTACTTTAAGATTTTGATCTTACGCTCTCTTGGGTTGCCATTGCATTGTAATTGTTTGTCAAGAGCTATTTTTAAATATTATTTTTACCATAAATGAGCTAAATTATTCAATATTTAAAAATACTTAATTAAAATTTTATCAAGAATTTGTTTTATTCTAAAGCTCTAAAAATTGTACTGTAGAGTATCTCCGGTAGCCGAGAAGTTGGCGTATGCGCCTTGCATCGGGAAAGTGCGGGTTGGATTTCTACATTTTTTGTATTATTTTAAATCCAGAAATGTACCATACTTTCTTGTAAAAAATAATTTATCAATACATGTTTTAATATTACGGAGATCCATTTATCCACTACACTTTTTTTGCAGACATCTTCACACTGTATAGATATTTATATGATCCTTTTTCGGAGCGAAATTTATTCATTAATAATGCAAATAATAAAAAGACAAATGAAAAAGACCGCTTTGAGTATTTCTATTTATTTTTGTGAATTACAATAAACCGATTACCAGTATTTTTTCATAGTGTTACAGTATATACAGTGATAACTGTTCTGCACCAATGGAATCACTGCAAGTCTCGATTGTGTGATGCGTAAAGATTTGAATAATATTTTATTTCAGTAAATTATAAATAATACGTATTCTCCAGTTAGAAAAATGAATTGAGGGAAAGTTTGGAGGTTTCTTTAAATTTATAACAGCCAAATATATTGGCTTCAGTTTAAGTTTAGATGGTGATCTTTGTAAAATATGTTTACAAATTATGTTATTTTTTTATGAATCCACATTTTAACTAAAATTAAAAAATAGATTGAATTTAGGATTTACATTTTAAATGTTCATTACGTTCAATGGTTCATAATATTAGTTAATTTTTTTATGTAAAATCTCGAATATAAATTACTAAAAACAAAAAAAATATTTATTAAATGTATAAAAATGTCTAACCACAAAAGGCTATTTGATTATGAAATGTCATTTTTGATAGTTAATTAAACATAACGAGTTCTCAATTTCTTGACGATTAAGCAATTTTTGCACGAAATTTTAAAGAAAATTTTGATACAGCGTAGTATTTAACAATGTATTATGTAATAAAAAAACACCAAATGTTTTTTTTTATTTGAAAATATTTTTCGCTCTATCAAATAGCCCTGATATAACAACTTACATTTTTAACGCACTGTCAAAATTCTTATCTATAATTATAATAAACAAAAAATACATAAAAAATATTTGAGATTTGTAAATTTTCATATGAATTATTTTTTAATCCAGTTTGAGTTTTGATACCTTCAAGTTATATGATAATAATTACATACTATCAAAAAAGCTACGAAGGCAACTTTAAAATACAGACGAAATTACTTGTCATTATAATAAGATATAATTTACAAAATATATCAAAATATTTGTTAAAGTAAGTTTATATCTAGTTTATTGTTTCCCCAATAGCGTAGGTAGTAGCGTACGCGCCTAACAATCCGGGGAATTGCGGGTTTGATCCCCAACTGTGGAGATCCATATAAACTCCTCTTTCGGAATGGATATTTTCACACTGTGTGGATGGATATCTTGACACTGGTAGATCTATATGCTCCATGTCGGGAGCGAACATGGCTTAAAAAAATGTTTATACTATAAAAATAGCATAGAGCTAAAAAAAGTGACATAAAAATTAATACCCAAACAAAATATTACAAAAGAAAATTAGTAGTATACTGAAATTGCCAAAAAAACGGAAGCGCCTTTCGGAAAAAATATTCATATGGAGATGTTCATTTTCAAATTGTTTTAAATTTAGAATGTCCACTGAGCACCATCTTATAGTCATTATATATAAGTGAAAATAGATTAAATTTAAAATGGCTTCCGAGTAATTTGATCGTTAAGTCAATTCGTGGTGTTAAAAATGTTTGAAATGGTATATGTACTAAAGGTAACCAGACATCTGCGCACACATTGAAGTGCTCACACTAACACAGAAATTAATGTTAAGACATTTTATACTCAATTTACGTAATTATACTATAGATAGATTTTTATTTCAATGATAACTAACACAGGTGTATATATAGAATCATTTTTAGATAAATTATGTTCTTTTTAGGTAGAATTTCTATTTTATGATTTTAGCCTGGAAGATGGAGTTATATTCGATAATATTTTTGCAGATTAAGCCGTTGATATTATTATGAAAAATAAATTTAAGCTGAGATATGAATGTTAAAATTTCGGAATTATCAACTTTTCAGCTTCCATTCTTTTATAAGTAGGGATTATTAAAAAATATAGGGTATCAGTATATTTCAAATGAAAAAAAACATGTTTATGTATTCGGGAACAAATCAAATGTTATTGCTCATTTTGATATATTGCGAAAGCGGTTCGATTTATTTTTCTTTTGGAGAACGAAACGTTCCTCGCTGTAAATCTGTTTAATAAATAATTCCGCCATAAAATAACGACTTCAATCGTAAGTCGATTCACTATTATTCTTTATGGGTATTTAGGCATTTTACGACATTGTAAAATTCCAGATCTTTGCGTTAGATAAAAATAAAGATTTCATTCAAATCACTTAGATTTTAAACTGTTTTCCATTTTATCACAAATCATAGTACATAGATGATTTATACATCCTATTATTAATAATCAGTTTCACAAATTTGATAGATCCTTGTTATTACAGATCTTTATTAGATAAAAGCGAAGCCACTTTACATAAGTTATACAGTTTTGGATTCTTTTATAAAAATATTTGTTCGACATATGGCAAAGTTCCGTACCATGTCAATTTTATAGTCAAAGTCGAATTGTGACACTGGAAATGAACGCTAGCTACCATTATATATCCAGGTGTAGATATGTTATGTTATTGACTATTTAATTCTAGATTACACTGTTGGATGGTATGACATCGTTTGCATGGATAAATAAATAAAATTAACCATACAGCCAGTCATTACAGAACGCGTGAATCTGCGATGCTGGACCTGGTTTGGCAATATTGCAAATGCCTCAAGACAATCCTAACCTAACCTCCATATCAATCAAACTGATCGGTTTTCAGCATCATGGAAAGTTGCCAAATACTACCTGCAGAATGTATTCGGCGAAGCTATAAGATTCAGGCATGACCTGGGAGGACACAATAGTATTGGCAGGCGATAGAGATTCTTTGAGGTGGCATGTGGTAACTATATGCACCGTTTAAAGAGAGGGTATGAAATTAGAAGATTGAGATTAACGTACAGATTATTAAAACGCAAAAAAAATAGTAGTAGTGAATATTTATATGCCATTCATTTTGAGACATGATGACATTTTTTTGTTGAAGCTCTGCCGGTTAATTTATTGTGTATGTTTATGTTTTTTTTGTTATTTAAATGAAATTTTTTCACGAATTATATTTAAGAGTCATTATAAAATTTGCGATTTGATATTTATCAAAGGATCGAGAGAGTTAATATCTAAATCTAAGCTGCATAGCGTTGGCTTCTCTTAAGCAAATAAACTAAATCTATTTCCATCATAAATATTATTATGACTTTATGCATAATACATACTGAGGAAAAACGTTTACGTTTCACGTCAAAGCTTTGATATATTCTAAGAGCATGAGAATATAAATTTACTTGACAAAGTAATATGATTGAAGTATACAATTATAGTTGAGTGTTAAATGCCATTCTAACATTTTTTATCAGTATTTTTACGTATATATATTAAAACTAGAAACTTATTATTGGTTTAACCGGATGAATATATTAATCACCAGTTTAGTTAAGCTTAGTTTTTTTTACCAAATCCGCTCTGAAAATGGAGTAAATGAATCTCGGCAACGTAAGAAGAATGTATCCATAGATTATTTTTAACCAGAATTGGTCTTCATACAATTGATCCACCCAATAAGTATCCAGTCCTGAATTTTTGGATGTTTATTCCATATTATTATATTCTTTTATATTATTATATTTTCCAGATGTGAAATGCGGACCTAACCTAACGTAATTTCTTAGCTATCGGGTCTAGTTAAGTGTAGTTTAAATAAAATTAAGACAAGAATTAAGAATTAATAAAAGTTTTGTCATATCGACAGAATTGTATAAATTTTTTTATAGATTTAATTTATTTAAATATGTGTAAGTATTTACATGTAATATTAGATGTCTGATCCATAATTGAAGCACATGAATTTATACCGGGTGAAAATGTCCACTTTGAAAATAAAGTGTACGGATTTTCCATTATGAAAATACCATTTTGACGGCTTCCTTTTCACGAGAATTGATTTACTTAACTCGTCCGGCTATTAATCTCAATCACAACATAACCCGGTAGATAATAGAATTCGAACCCGCGAATATTCGGTTCCGAAACGCTTTTGCTTACTTCTCACCTACCGGGAAAAAGTTTACATATTAGTATTAATTGTTGCGAAAAGAATCATATTTTTAAACTTCCCTGTAATGCAATACTCATCGACATGGGATTGGTTTTATACTTTCCATTATATTTATAACATAAATTTTAATCTATAAATTTTTTATGCATACATTGTTTTTTTCGGATACGCTGTAGGGGAATATTAAGGTTGTATAGGAAGGTATATGTATGGATCTTTATAACGTAAAGGTTTTTCTTGACAGATGGTTTTTCACGAAGAATGGTTGTCAGTAATCGCTCAATTCATTAGACAACTGTATTCTGTATACACATTATATATCTCTTGATATTTTTTTAAGCAGAATTTAATATACAGCTTTTGGTGTTGGATAATAAATGTATATTATCGAGTGCTTATCTAGTTAGCTGAGAAAGCAACAATATTTGTATACTTAATTATTTTTTTTATCCAAGATCTATATTTTTCCTTTATATTTATAGAATACTCGTATAGTATGGGTGATTACTTACTTTCATGAAGATTAAAGACAGACCAGTTTATTTTAAGTGATTTTTATTAGTAAGTACATATTAAAATCGTGTACATTTAAATTTTTTTAGGAAAATTTCCGTGCATATCCGTTGCATAATTTGGCATATTAATTAACATTAAATAGGTGATTTATTTATCGAAGAGTTTAAAAAAATATTCATTTTATTAGAAAAATAGAGAAATATAAGTTGTAAGTAACAAAGCTGGTTAGAAATATAAACAATGACATAGTAAAGTGTTAAAAGTTATTGGATTTGGAGTAGAAGGCACAAGTATCCAATTTGTGAAGCAGCTGATATATTTTGTGGTGAACCAGACATCATCACATATATCATGATTCCTTGATAAGCTGGATACATATTCTATAAGGATTACACACCCCTTTTAAAGAGGCTGATCAAATTTAAGCTCGAGGGAAGCTGTGGTAAACCACATATTTGATGGCTAGACGAAGTGGAAAGGTTTCCTAGTGCGAAGGCTGTAATATTGTGAAGATGTTGATGAAAGTCATTGAAATAAAGTGCGTTTAAACAGGATCCACTTAAAGCATTCATTATGTAAACACTTAATAAATTATGTTCGTTCATTATTAATTTAATTCATTAGTTTAGTACTTTTGATTTCAATATAAAGTTGATATATTACAAAATTAAGTTTTACTGGCTTTTTCAATATGTAACATGAATCAAAAAATATTATTATTAATCCAGTAAATGTTTATTTTTAATTGAATGTAGTATATAATGATTAAGACTATTTGGCAATTTTTATAGCCGAGTAAAGTTTTTACGGCAGCCGACAGGTTAGTGTGCGCGCTTGGAAGACGGAAGGTTTGAATACCACAGCACAGTTGCCCGACGGGTTAAACAATTGGCTGCCAAACAATTCATACCTTGCAGAAAAAAATGTCAAAAATAACTCTTCATAATACAGTGATCAATTTACTCGAGGGGTCATTTTCACTTAGTTGAAATTCATATTCTCCATATTCGCAGGAGACATCAATTAAAAAAACTTGCTGTTGTATGATTTCACATATAGATTTTTATAAATATTATTGAAAGTATTGAATTAGTAATAGCGGTAATAGCTATCGACAGTTGTTTAGTGTTTCATAGAATAAAAATCTTTTCCAATATTGCAAGAACACGTAACTTTGTAAAGTGCAGCCTTATTTTTGCAATCTCTTGTATCATTGTCACATTTTTGCATTGTAATCTGTATTTTTTTTAAAACAAAACAACACGGAGCATATGGATCTACACAGTATGAAGATATCTACTTTGAAATGGATTTCCGCAATGTGTCTTGACGACAGACTATTTTTCACGAGAATTATTTGTCAGACAATTACTCAACCCAATGGGC
>JAGVSQ010011010.1:0-12529 GCA_022683975.1 Rhyacophila evoluta
TAATTCAGAATTTAAAATCAATTTCCACCAAGCACCATCAGTCGAAAATATTAATCAATTAGTTGAATAAAGAGTGTCGAAACAGGTTAAAGCAGTTTTATTGAATTTTAATTATCATGATCAAGTATCATATTAGACTCTGAATCAATTATAATTTATGGTTGAAATGCTATTTTATTTAGCATTTAGTTTTTCATAAAAAAATGATATCATCCGCACATGTCAGCCAACTCCATACAGTAACATACACATTCACTATTGTTATTTTGTTGGTACTTAATATTTTACACAAATGGAGATCAAACCATCGATATTAGTGCATTCTTGTATCAAAGTACGTCACTAATAATCCTCCTCACAATTCATAGTATCAGTATCAAAAAAACTACTGTATTCGGTATTATAATATGTATACGCATCTCAATTTAAATAATGATTAGTAATTTGAACATATTAACCAATAAAATATACAGTTGGTTTCAAACTAGTCACGAGTATGTATAATTATATTTTAAAATACTATGCTCGATTGGCTTTGAATAAGGTAATATCAACATACGTTTTACTATTTGAATATAAAAATGTGTTTTTAACTGTTTCTATTACTTTTGCAATTTTATTATAACTGAAATAAATACGCTAACATATATTTTGTATTAATCTTATAAAAGAGTATATTTTAAGTGGAATATAAGAAATACGAGTTTTTAATGTCTTTTAACGTATGCTCCGGGTCAGTTAATGGCAACATTTCTTTTTGCACGATGGTTAAACTAAATATTTTTTTTTTTAAGAAGCAGATTTTACACACTGCAAGCAAATCGTAGGTAACTTATTCTTCTCACAATATATATCTAATGCGACAAGCCAAAAGGGCGTTAGTGATAAAACGCTACTTTTCAGAAAGAAAATAGTATTTTTAGTACAACTGTCTTCAGGTACTACTTCCTTCTAATTGTTTAAGTTTCTCTTTTAATTATCGGTGGCAGAAACGCATTTTCTTTAACTGCGAATTTTAATTTTTTTTAGAGTCGAATAGACTTTTAAATTACTCAATTCCTTTTGGCTTCCAAAGAAATATTGACCTTTTTTACATTTTTTACATTATTTCATTGATTTATTGTATAATTCTTCTTCTTTTTCTTTTTCTTTCATCAATTCATTGATTCGAGTATGTTTGATACCACATACCGCCTCGAAGAGTCCCTGTCACACGCCAGTATTCTTGCGACCTTCCAGGTGATATCTGCATCTCGTAAATTCTCCGAATTCATTATATAGATTATATTTGACTCAAAAAATAGGCAGGTCATGTTAAGAATCTTTTAATGCATCCGCAATATGTAGTCAAGCCATGGCTAGCGTCGCAGTGTCACTTTTTGAGTGATTAGCAGCTGCATAGTCCGTTATTTTGTCTCCTTATTACGAAAGAAGTCATACCACCATATTCCTAGAATTCGCCGCAAGCATCTGTTCTCAAAGCTTAGAATACGGTTGCTTTGAGCCTTTGTTGGGTTACATATTTCGCAACTGTAGAGCAGCACTGAAAAAATGTATAGGTTGAACAGGCGGTATTTGGTTTTTACAGCTTGTACAGCTTCGAGGCCCAGACATTTCGCATGGAGTTGAAGGTTTCACCAGCCATTCCTATTAGGCTAAGGAGGTCACTTTACAAGATGCCATCTTCCGTAATAACTGTGTATTCCTAAGAATCAAAGGCCGTCGACACTCTCAACACTATATTTAGCAAACATTTTATATAATTATAATTCAAAAGAACTTTTCTCTGCGTTTTAAACTGAAAATATTGACACATAGAAACTTAGTTTAGAAACTCTTCCAATCATTTAGAAAGAACACCTTTTTAGCAGCTATATAACATGTTGATAAATCTATAAATTTATATAAATAACTCAAATTTACCAAAATTTCACTTACGTTGGCTCGGAGAAGTCGGTATTTAGTTTGCTTTAAAAAAATATAAAACACTTGTTTTGTTTGGATTTGGATATTTAAAATACCGGTTTTTATATTACATGAACTCGCATCACCCGTGACCGATCGCTGGTTATTTATCAACTCTGTGGCTTATGATTTAACTTTATTTAGCCGAAAGCCATTTCCATTTTAATACCACTATGAAGACCGGTATCGCAGAAGAGAAGCCTTAATGACGGTGTCACAATTGAAATTTCTATCGGCCAAATTAATTAATCTAGATAATTATTAGAACTTGCAATGGTGCAGGTGATCTATCTGATATTAGATTAATTGAGTATTATATTACTAATATTCTAAGGTGTCACACAATAAAATCTACAATCACTAACACAATTCTAAATTGAAGAAAGTAAATCATTATGTCTCTCCGGTAGCGTAGAGGTTAGCGTGCCCTCCTGGCAATCTGGAGAATGCGCGTTCGATTCTCACTTCTGTCGGATTTAAAAAAAATACAAAACTGCTGGACTCCATGTCTATTGAGTTGAGCAATTTATTTTCTGACAAGAATTCCCGTGAAAAACAACTTGTCGAGACGTCTTCACGTTGCGAAGATCAATTTACTGTGTAATTCCTCTTTTTTATTGTGTTTTTATTAGTGATAAAAATAATCATATAATCCATTAAAAGTATATAATTATTTAAATTATATTTAAAAAAAAATAAGAGTTGAGAACGTATGAATCTCACCACAGTTGTTTCGGTGTTACTGGAGGACACAAGGTTAAGCTACGCAGCTTTATAATACATATATGCATTAAAAATCATTACATTAATTACATTATCAACAGTAATTGATTTAAAGAATATCTGAGAATATCTTTTTTTTCAATACCATGTTCGCTCCTAAAGTGAAGCATACGGATTTACACAGTATGAAGATATCCAGTCCGAAAGTGAAGTATTTGTTTGTAATATAATTGTTCAACCCAATGGGCATCCAGACCTGCAATTTAAAATAAAATCTTGCAGTTAGGGAATCGAGCTCGCATTGCCCGAATTTATTGGCACGCGTGCTACCAACTATTCCGCCGGAAAGACTAGCAATGCTCGTGAAAAATAATCTGCAAATATACAAATTCTGATAGTATACGATATATCTGTTCCACATATAAAGCTAATGCGGTAAATATCTTATTCAATTTTTAAATTCGTTGAATTTGTTTTGAAAAATTATTTTGCTGAATCATTTGGAAAATTTTTCAAAATTAGCATAAATAATCAGGAAATTAATATTGAATTTATTAAGGATAATTATTTTTTTTAATCTTTCACACATAATATAAGCAATATAAGACCGAAATATTTAAGAAATAACTGGTTTCCGAAACTCAACATATGGTTAATTATTAATACGCAATTTTTAAATATATTTTTGTACAAAAAATACACAGAAGGAAATAATATTTCCGAGCAAAACTGCTTCGTCTACAGAACTATATTAGTTGGAGTTCGTGGCAGAGATATTATTTTATCCGTGTCAAACGTCAGGATTTCCGTGCAATTTTCCTTGCAGCATATATTAGAACCTAGTCGTTTTAATAAAATGAGAAATTTTCTCTAAAATAAAATAAATATTTGGAGAAATAAATTTATGTACATGGTGAATACTGTGGATTCTTAGATAGGTTTTTATGCATTATAGAGACTGTAAAATTGATTCCTTTATCAAAACAGAATATTAAACATCTAGAATATTTGTTCGTTGAGTAGAATACCGAATTCAACCTCGATCTTTTCGGAAAATTTAAATTTTGAATACTTTGAACTAGTAACAAAATTCCTAAATACGTCATTTGGTGTGTGTTGACTTAACTAATTTGAAACCTATATTATTACGGTGCATAGCGTAATTAAAATGAAAGATTTTTAACTAAAACAAAAATTTCATTCATGATCTTATTACCAATATCCATTCTGACAATCTTATATTTGACTTAGTGCAGTGGTGGACCTTGGTGGCTGAGATGTAAGCTTGCGCGTTGCGGAACCGGAGATTGCGGGTCTGATTTCTATAGCTGTTGGATTTTAGAGTAAATTTCAGATACAGGACCGCATGCTTATTGGGTTAAGGAATCACCTAACAGCAAAATAAGTCTTGACAATACAGAGATTAGTGTACTCATTTTTTGGAGTGCTCATCTTCACACCATTGACATTCATATGCTCCACTTTTGAAACAGACATATTAAAAAGGGCACGATACGAACTGAGCAATACATTTTTGTGATTTTTTTAATGTCAAAAAGAGCGAAATATTTTTTTTCTTAATTATATAAATATTGTATATGAACAATCAAAATATAATTCGTATTATTATATTTTTTTGTGAAAATGGGCAAGCTAGTATACTATTAATAGATTTTCTTATATTATATAAAATTTGTGCAGCATTTTTTCTTCAAATGAGAAAATAATTATAAATTTTGGAAGGTCGCGAATATGAAATAAACGGAGTGTAAATAAATGTGGAACTCTTAATAATTATTTCAGTA
Source organism: Rhyacophila evoluta (assembly GCA_022683975.1). Taxonomy (NCBI): domain Eukaryota; kingdom Metazoa; phylum Arthropoda; class Insecta; order Trichoptera; family Rhyacophilidae; genus Rhyacophila; species Rhyacophila evoluta. The sequence continues at coordinate 4,494 of JAGVSQ010011010.1, forward strand.
CTATAAAATGTCTGTATTTTAAAATAATTACCATAATGAGTGTCTTGCTTCAAGCCTTAGGATTTTCGTTGCATGTACGAAGGCTTTTTGGTGAAAATAGGTATACGTATTTCATTCGATTTGCTAATTAACTTGTGTCCATTCATGTCATTAAAGCGACCGACATTTTCGGTGCAGGCGATAACTTTAGACCTTAAAACTCGATGAAATGATTTGAAGCACGATGTGCAATTTATTTTGAAAGCAGAATAAGATGCATGTTTCGACAGTGTTGCCAACATCCGAGACATTTCGGTCATGGTCCCGACTGACCGAATATAGGGACGCATTTTATCAAAAGTACGCCTTCGACATTCTTATCTTATCCACCATAAATATACCGATTTATATTATATTTATAGTCTATGGTTACGTGTAAAATAAATTAGATATTATTTTGTTGATAAATGACGTATTTAACCAAACAAAGATACAACTTGTTGAATGTAAAAATATTCTTGAATTCCAAATTCAGTCAAAATTCATAATATTATCTAATAAATAGTAGATAATATTTTCTTTTATTCAAATGAGAGGTTTGTATATCTTCAAAGAAATTAAAAAAAAGAACATATATTTTGTATGAAATATAGATACATCATGTATTTTAATGTTCATTTTTGTTTTAAATGTCTTTAAAATTGTTTCAACTGGTTTTAATATTTTTTGAATCTTCTATTCAAAAATACTTTTTTCCTTTAAATTTCGGCATAGTGTAATAAGTTAACTTCGTAAATATGCCTCTCAAATAGTCAATAAGGCCGATGATGGTGTATGGACAAAATGATGAAAATTGTGGGCTCTCAGAAAATACGATTTAAAAGAAATTACAGGATATTTGTTTCACTCTGAGAGGAGACTGGAAAAGTGTATTCAAAGATGCCAATGAAGGCCGAATATTTCTAAGAAATAAATATTTTTCATAATCATTATTATTAATCTAAGAGAAACCTCTAAAGAATGTTCAGAATATATGGTCATTTAGTTTAATACCTTTATATTCATTTGCACACCTTTTTTCTGCAATATTTACCTCTAAAAATTCAATTGAGGAAAAATAACCAAAGCCATGTGCAACACAATTTTCATTAATGCAATTAGACTTTAAAAATTCTTGTCTACTTTTTGGGTTTGCTGCCAATTTTGTTATAAAAAATACATCCTTAAAATCATTTCAAGATCATTTTTTACATTAATTTTAGAAAATTTGATTGTAAACGAAAGAGTTAAACCACTTTTTCTTTGCGTAAACAATTTTAATAAATTTATAAAAAAAACTTGAGAATACTGTAAAAAACGTTATCATTTTAAACTGTTATATCAATCATACGTGATAGGATTTTATAAAAAAATAACCTTTTCATTGAGGTTAGCGAGAAAAAGTTGTAGACCGTTTCAAGTTTCTACAACACTACCTGATTTTTTACTTGAACAAGAATCTAGAGTCTGTCAGATCGAAAAAGGTAATCAAAGTTTGTTACAACTCAATTTATTTTTTCGATTCAGCTGACATGTGGTCGTGTGTTAATCCACGTCACTGATGACAAAACAATATCTCATATACCACACGGAAAATGACGAGAGGTTAAGAAATGTTCAACAGTAAATTTCATTTAAAAAAAATACATTTTTAGAGTTTTTTAATATTTTGAAAGATAAGAAAAATCCTTTTAATCACTATTGATACATTAATTTCCATATTTTTTCAATGCTACCTACTATTCAATGAACTAATATTTTACAACATTGATATTTAAATTTCAAAAAGATTCTGGGGATACGGTGGTATGACTTCGTTCGAAATGAGTAAATAAGAGAACGGACCATGCAGCCACTTATCACAGACAAAGTGAAGCTTTGACGTTGGAGCTGGCTCGGCTACATATTGCGGATGCCTCAAAAAAGTCTGAACCTGGCCTGCCTATTACTTATGCTGACCGGCTATTGACGCTCCAACAGGCCGCTAAATACTATACATATAATGGAGTTACGGGATGTAGGTATGACCTGGAGGAGGCAAAAATACTGACGGGTGACAGGGATTCTTGTAAGTGGCACGTGGTGTCCATATGCTCCACTCAGGGAGTGGATATAGAAGAAGATGAATAATAATACTACAAAGATTTCATTTATTTTTTATTAACATGTTCATTATCTTTTGTGAGGTATACGAGGTATTAATTATTATTATTATTGATAATTAATTATATTAATAGTTAATTTTAATTAATTAAATTAATTGAATTTTGTATTAAATTGCAAAGTATAAATATGCATTTTAGACCGGTATCACAAATTTACGATATGCAATTTTTATTTACACCTCGATATAAAAATATTCGTTATTGCTTTAAAATACCGATAATTTCTTTTGTTCTGCCATCCCTGTGCACGCAAATTAATGATTGATGCAATTCACTGCCCAATAAACGACCTTACTCTCCACGAGTCCACGTGAAATTCCACGAGTTGCTTATTATCTTTTCACCATGTTGTAACACTGCGTAATTTGAATAACGAAAACTTTCGATATAGCAATGCGTGCATATTAATATATTACAACTCACTGCATTTTACTCGCTGATTTAAATTGTTTATTGTTGTTTCGCATGCTTTATATTAAATAAAAAATAATAATACATATTGTAGATTGTTCCATCACTTTTATTCTTAAATAATAACGATTTTAGTGATGACTGATATGTATTAACCATGCCATAACAGACATTTTCATTCATGTGATGTGGGAATCGAAAAGATATATATAATAAAAAAAAAATCGTTTGAACATCGAATCGTTCGAAGTTAAAACCGTTAATTAACGTCTATAATATTTGAACAATATTTTCAACATAGTCTGCTCCGAATATGGATCTCAACTATACGAAAATGACCATTACATAAATGGAGTATATACAATTCCGCACTGTCATGACTTGATTTGCCAGTTTTTATTTTTAATGGACTGAGTATCAGCCAATTAATCGATATATTTTGCATCAAGTCTAATGTCATTTTTTTGTCACAGCAGCTGTGATTCAGCAATCTCCAGCTCCGAGGAACGCAAGCTAACGTCTTACCTATCGAGGCAACCAAAACAATATTATAAGACTGTAATTAATTATAATAATAGAATCTTACAGCTCAGAACTCATCCAATATCTGTCAATACCTATGTAGAACAAATTTCTCCTCTGACAAAAGTGCACTGAAAATTTTAAATTTATAATCAATTTCTTTTTCTTGATATCGCTTTTTATGAAATGAATTGCAAATTACCAACATGATTTAAAGCTCGGTGACCTCTAATTCTGTGTCACAAAAAAAGCATTCGCTTCGAAAAGTTGCACAATGGGAAATAATTGTGCTCTGCATTATCACGTATCTTATCATTTTTTTTCTAAAATCTAGTCTGCGATATAGAGGAAAGAAAATAAAAAAAATACGTCCAGTCATTTAATTTAGCGTGCACGACTGAAAATCGTATGATATTACTTTATAATTCGCCTGTAAATTGGACTGAACTGCTTATGTATTTGATAACGGATTCGTGCTCGATAGCTGCATACAAATCAATAGTGTATTATCATTAATGTTTAGTTAGATAATAATCATTGATTTTCAATGAGTCGAGCGATTAATTAAGAATCATTTTATTTAGAAACCATCCTCAAAAATCATGGTAGATAATCTAATAAATATAAAATGAAATATGATAGTTGATCATCGACTGTAGATAAGAAAAAAACGTAACCCTCAGTTTTTTTAAATAGCTTTTTTAGATAATCACAATGTATATAACTAAATAAACGTTATACCAAAAAGATATACCTATCTAACTTTAGCTTTAAGGTTTGAAAAAAGAATGGCCTGTCAAATTTACGACCAAAAAACTTTTGACATATAAATTTTGTCGGTTTTTCTGAAATTAATCATTTAAGTTATATGAGATTGAGTATATAAAGCTACAGTTTTAGTATTCATACATTCCATAGTTGTGTCTATTTAATATTTGGACTTTGGCCCAATATCATTAACCACTGTGTCTCCTGATTTTTATTTTGTATATAGGTTACGCTATTGTTGTTTTGTATATAGGTTACGTGTTGACAGATCGACAAAGTTTATTAACCCTATCAGTAATATGCACGCACATGTACTCCGTGGGCCTTGTCGCCTTATTTACGAAGCCATTGTTTTATTACTTAATAAAATGTTATTATTTCTTTCAATATACATACAAAACAAATCTATCAATGACATTTGGAAGTCATTACAATTAAATCATATATTTTCAAGCCAGAAAAAAAGCGTAACCATTAAGGAAAAAACAGTTGACTTCAGCATTGAAGAATTCCCTTATGTTCTTTCTATAATTATTATGATTTGTAAAGACACGGAAGATTATTTATATACATGTTTACAGAAATACAAAAAATGTTACAGAAATCAGTCCTATGGATTCAAATTTGTTCTCTAGTGCCCCTTGATTCCGAAATAGGAGCGGGCACGTGTGGTGAACATATGATATAACATATACACATTCTTACCAATTTGGAATAACTTTTCAGTTTATTTTGTTCGTTGTTTGGAAATAGAAGAGCATTGTTTACAAATCTGCATATCCAATTCGATCGATTCTATGATATTAAAATTGATAACAATGAAAGATTTTTGTGTTTAAAACGTGGGTGCAAAACAAATTAACTCAGTAATGAAAAGGTCAAGGATTAAGACAACTGTGTCGAAAACAAATGTATTCGTCTTTTTAAAAGTTTATTAAAATAAATTTTAAGAATGCGGATTATTTTTCTTCACCTTCATATTTGGCGATCTTGAATATGTGGTATTTTTAAACCTATAATTTTATTCCATGCATCTGCCAACTTCAAACTGTTTGATCAAGGACTATGCACGAATATTATTAAAATGTCAAAATTGCATTTCTATACATATTTAATTCTAGTATAGAACACGAAGAATCCGGTCACCAATCAAATAATACAATACACGCACAGACGATTGTGTGTTGAATTAATTAGGCACCCATCAAAAAAGTCAGACATTAAAGTTGAGTTAATGTTTCTTCTTTGATGTAAATAATAATTAGAGACTATCTTTCGATCGTAATATTTCTTCGCTTTATAAGACCTGAGGTAATAAAAAATCTCTAAGCTGGTACAAGTAAAAAACACCGATGCAATCAAGTTCATGCAATTGACCCACGGTCGTGAAGTGACCGAAAAAAAATATTTATTATACCAGTACAGATATTGACCAACGCTATAAACCACAAATGAATGTGCACGTCGTGAATAATTTGGTTGTTGTCCGTCATTGACCTTAAAGAAAGTTTTAATAGTTTTTACAGCCCACATGATATAGCAATACCCGTTGATAATTGTGCGTCTTATAATTTGGTCAAACAAACTAACATTGTATGACACACGTGACATACATTTTTTAATCCACGTCTGATCTGACAGATGAGCATATGGGTGCGCGCGATGCGTAGCTTTTTATTGACATACGACTTTTGGTAGGTTGATTGGTTTCCGGACAATTGTTAGGCCCATTGGAAATCCACAGGGCTGTGCGGTATATTTTCTCGGTATGAGACAAGTCTTCGAAATGCCGCCCCTTTTCTTTCTTTGGCGGACAACCCCTTGTCACACTAAAAGTCATGCAGCGGCGCTGGAACTGGCTGGGGTATGTACTACGGATGCTTCCGGAGAGTCTGCTTTCTCCTTGTCTCTTCTTTCGACCGGTGGAATTCTGATGACCTGGAACATCATTAGGTACTATCGATAGAATGTACTTAGCGAAACTAAAGCATGTTGGTTTGGTATGACCTGGGAGACTGCTGGATATCTGGCGGGTGACAGTGAGTCCTGGAGGCGTCACGTCATGGCCATATGCTCCGCTTAGGAAGCAACTATGGCACAGACAATTGCAAAATACTTGGAGACGCCATATACTCTATATAAAAATCAAATATGACGAGAAGGCATAAATAATGCAAAGTAGTCATGATATAAGCCAAAACGAATTTGACAAACTAACATACATTTCTTATTTGTACTCGATGGTAAGATTCATATAACCATTTATGATACTCAGCGTAAACATAATAAATTGAGATATTTGCATGATAAATACCTAATATAAAAAAAAACTATTTATTTGAGCTTGATTCCATGACCTAATTTCATATATTTTATATTTATAGACAGTTAGACCGCATTTTATTGTGTTATTATATATGTAACACTTATTCCGAAAATAAAAACACCTGAAAGTTTTCACAGAACGAGATTTTTATCACCCAAGAAACTAGTAAAAAGTTCAATCACTTATTTTGACACGTACCTAGTCCATAACTGTGGTATTTCTTTAAGCCTAAATCGTGTACATCATTATATAAAATCAACACGTATTCTTACTAGATAATAACAATGATAACTGTTAATCAATACAAAAAGCTTTTCGTTGGCTTGTTTGATAATATGTTGCGTTTTATATTATATCGTTAACTGTGTTATTATCTAAAATAATAATATGATTTAAATGCACCTTATTCCTCATGTTGCCGCTTGAAGGCAAACGAGTAAGCTTCTGTACCGGAGGATACGAGTTCATATGACACAGCTGCTAAGACTTTTTAAAATTTAATAATACAGGACTTAATATCCAGTAGACTGAATATTTTTCTGGTGACTAGTTTATACGTGAAAAAATCTTTCAAGATATGTCTTCGCAATATGGTAATCCATATACTTCTGGAATGGAAAATAAACTCTATTGCTTATACTCGACCAATCTGACTTTTATAATTTTCTGAAACATTGATGAATACACGATTGTTATTTTAAAGGCTAATTTATTTATCGATGGCTATCTTTATTTTGACACGACACCATATCAACACGAGTCTTGTACTTAAATGATTTTGACTTTTAAATGAGTGTTATCATTTAATTATTGTAATTTATTCGACACATATTATGACGTAGTGGTTGTAAAACATTCATAAGTGCCGGTAGTTTGAAAGAAAAATTCCTAAATAATACCTAATCGAATCAAATTCTATCAATGTGAAAATACCCTTTCGCTTTCCGCAAGGCGTGCAATTTAAAATGTCAAACATCCGCATTACAACACACGCTAACAAAATACTATAAACTCAATGGGTTGTCGATAAAAACGGTGCCTGTATAATTAAAATTTTAGGTGGGTGGTTCTAAATAGTCTAGCTCTCTAGATAATAATATTAACACGAAATGAATAAGATTATTTTATTTATCGATCTAAAAAAGTTTATATTCATAAATTTTATGTGGATGGGAAACATAATAGAACTCCACAATATAAAAACTTCATATATAAAATTTGGTTATTAACCAATATATCAAGTTAAGGTACTAATGTTAATGTGTTTATGAAGTTACAAAAAATGTATGTCTGAATTTTGATTCTGAAGTGTTCATGATGAACGGTGCTTTTTTTATAAGCTTTTATTTAGTTCTGCTTTCAATATTATTAGTTAGATTAAGACAACTTAGGTTTGGCATTGTCCTGTCCGATATTATTTGACCGTGAATATACTAACTAGTTTGCTAATGTATGCACTGTCCGAGTTTAATTCTTCAACTATAACATTTATATCCGGTTGACTAATGTTATACGAGTAAAGTGACTTTTATTTTAGCGTGTAATATAAAACAAAATACGTACGTAGGAAATAATTATTTACAAATAACGTCAATGAATTTTGATACATAAAATCAACAGTTTAAGATATTTTAAGCCTAAATCAATTCAACGAAAAATATTTATCCAACGATACAATTACGTCTATGTATTTCGTAATTTACATAAACCATTATGCAGAGACAATTTGTTTGTCATAATTTCATTATATCGACGTTTATTTTGTTTTGGGCAAACTATTCAATTATACTGGATTTTAAAATAATAAAATAAAAAATAATAAAATA
>JAGVSQ010011011.1:0-12529 GCA_022683975.1 Rhyacophila evoluta
ATTTTTATTTCAATGATACCCACCTATACTATAATTACGTAAATTAAGTACAAAAGCTTTCGACTATTATTAAGAATTTGTTCTTTATTTAAAATATTATCGATCATAGTTCATGTTAAATGTAAAATCTAAAAAAAAATGTCTGTCATATATATCTATTACCGATAAACAATCAGAACTAGATTAAAATAATCTATTTTAAGTTTAATAAAGAATCGATTACATTAACGTGGTTGTAATATATCTGTGGGCTAATGCTAGAAACGCATTTAATCTGGCATCCAAAAGTTCTTTGAAATGTTCCATCTTTAAATATAACACAAAAATAAAAAAAAACTCCGAAATTATCTGCGTTAAACATGTCAATAAAATAAATGTAATATATTTTATAACATGACCAGACATTTATAATGTATATTTTTGATGAGATCAGTCACTTAAACTGAACAATTGATATATTTGACAAGACAATTCTAGAAATTCATAGGAAATCTGAAAAACTGTCGATTTTCTCAAATTCATCTAATTATTCATTTTATTTCCATAAACAACAAACAAACAATAATTTAAATTTTAAATTAATGGCTTATTTGTAATTCTACTATAAAGAAGAATTATTAACAGCTATACTGGCAATACGTATCAAAAGTTTTAATGAATTTTGCATATAATTCGTATTTAACATTACTTATTGTACACAAATGAAGTCAATGTTGCAATATTTACTGTAATACGTGCAATTGTCTAAACATAAAAAAATATTTACGATAGCTAATTGATATAACATTTTTTATTTATTTATTTTATACATGTTGTAACTTTACAAGTTTAATACATTAACAATACGATATACATAAGATTATAATATTTTAAAAGTGTATTTATGCAATTATAATGTCTCCCCGGTAGCGTAGAGGATAGAGTGCGTGCCTCGCAATCCAAGGAATGCGTGTTCGATTCCAACATCTGTCGGATTTAAAAAAAAATAGATTGAGCATTTATTTGAAAAATAATTCTCGTGAAAAGTAATGTGCCAAAACTTGTGACAATATTACGGAGATCCGTGTACTCCACTTTCAGAGTGGATGTCTTCAGACTGTGTCGATCTATATGGCCCACTTTGGTAGCAAACGTGGTATAAAAATAGTATTATTATATTTATAAATTTAAATGTATTAAAACAATTTAATTTTTAAATATAATATAAGATCGGCAGCTTAGAGTAAATAGTATTATAAAATAGTATTGTAAATTATTGTCTGTCTCCCCGGTAGCGTAGTTGTTAGCGTGCGAGCCTAGCAATCTGGGGATTGTGGGTATTAAATTGTTATTGTAATATGCTGGTTTTGCTTAATCTAAAATATTCTAAAACGAACCCATAAATAAATATTTTACCTAGTATAATAATAAATGTTCAACCCTTATGCATATACATTTCAATTCAAACATTTAATAATACATCTGGTATAGCTTTAATAATGTTTTATATTTACCAGTATAAGTCGTTGCAAATTATAAGGTTAGAATTTTTTTACTGTGAATTGATAATTTAAAAATCTAATTTGTATTAAACTACAAATGAAAAAAATGGTACCCGCTATACCCGGTAGTATGTTATATGTTCGCTCACTGCCCACATATAATGTAGCCTGAAGATGCGGGAAGGCGAAACCCGGGTTGCTAACAATGATCTCACACATGGAAGTTTACCAGTTTTAAATAATTAAGAATTTAAAATCAATTTCCATCATGCACCATCAGTCAAAAATATTATTTAGATAACTACATACTTAAAAAAGCACGGGTATTGCGTACGGTTAGGTTAGGTTAGGTTAGGTTACGCGAGTAATTTAATTTAAATATGATTTATATTTTTTGGTGATTTTAGCACGTGGCTTTTTTAATAGGAAGTAATTAATTGTCCCATATCCACACCATACCTGTGTGTCGCAAAGAAATTTGTTACAAACTTCACGCATCGTGAAGAACCGACTGCCTTGAAAGTATAATTTTATTATCCAGTACCGGTTACATATTATATTATAAAATACATTTAATTCATATATATAGAATAAAAATAAATTGTCGAATGTGAAATTTATGTTGAGACCGCAATTAACCCATTCGAGGCAGTAGTCAATTTACTAAGCTAGAGGATTTTGAACTCTACAATATAAATGATATCATATAATTTGCATGTGCTATCGAAATAGCACACCGCATTAAATTGTCATTAAATAATATAAATTATCTTGATTAACCATGACGCCATACGTTTTTGGACCTGATGGTATAAAAAATAAGGTTATTTACCATAAATCTGTTACCATTTGAAGGTCGGTTTAAATAAGTTTGTTACAAAAATCGAAAAATATTTCGAACGAAATTCTTTTTATTTTTTTAAATTAAATTAATTTGTTTATTCAGTGATGTTACATGATGTTTTCATTAACGTTTATTTATATATATTTGTCAATAATAACGTTTATTATTGACAAAACGTAACAGCCTTCATTAAATACTTGCTCAGTTCCGGTTTTTATTTATCAAAAAAATAGAGACATTTCAAGAATTCTATTACTAAAAGAAACAAAACTCGATTCTCTTTTTGCATTATTTTTTGACGGTTTTGAAATAACACGGTCCGGAGAAAAAGCAATTATTTTTTTAAACTGATTTTTTACTTTAACACGTATTAAAAAACTAAAGGTCTCGCTTGATCAAGGTATAGTTTCAACATTAAAATCATATTTCATAGCTAGATTTATATTTACATAAATATTGTAAATGAACTAGAAAAAGATGGTACTCATTTAATTATTGAAGTATGAAAAAAAATCTTATATCATATTATATATCGTGGTATTAATATGTATATTATGTAAAAAAATATTTATTTCAAGTAAAACTTATGTGTATTTGGCCAGAACTTCTCTACTATTTATATGAGCACCTTCAAAATTAGCGTGCGCGCCTAGCAATTCGGGGAATGCAAGTTCAATTTCCATATCTTTCATAATTAAATAAATCATAACTGGATGTCCCATGTCGTCCCAAGCAATTGTCGTAAAACAATAATCTGTCGAGACGTCATTACTCACATTACGGAGATCCATTTACTCCACTTTGGGAGCGAACATGGTATAAGAATTTTTTTTTGTACGTTTTTCTTTAGAACGTATCGCCCTTGTAAAAAACAAATCGGGTTCACTAATTTTCTGTGTTTATTGTTAAAATACGAATGAATCAATAACGGTAGTTTATACAAATATTTAGTGGAGTAATAGCATAAATAAGAGAGTATAATTTATTTATTTACAATATTTGGATTTTTCAAAATATGAGGTAGTTTTTGAAATCGTAAATATTTATGTTATTCAAATTAGTTATTTCGCAATTGGTGTTTGTTTATTATCGTGTCAATATTACAGTGCTGAACATATTAATGATAGTCGACTTGATTATTTAACCTTGGCCATTCGGATATTATTAATTTATTTTTTGACAGCTTACGTGTAACGCGTGTGTCAATAATTACAGTGTATTTGATTACCATATCTATTTGTAATGTTATATAAATTTTTACATAGCTATTATTGTGCCCTGCAACATAAACGTTGATATATATGACAAAAAACTTCAATAAATGTTGAACTCCTACGGATTTTCCGCCAAATTCTTAGCCATAGGTGTTTACTTTGTCATGAGTCATATTACTCACGCAAATTGGTTTCACTTTTGCTAATTATGGCTTCGTCTGCTACAATAAATTGATATCTAAGCCTGGGGTTATGGATGAATATTGTAAATGTATTTTCAGAACGCAAAAAATTATCGTTATAGGTGATATCAACTCATTTAGAGGTTAATTTTTAATTTTATATTTACGTTTTTCAAGTATGCCTTGCAAACGTATCCCTTTATTAATTTGTATATTATTATATTAATGTATTTTTTTTTAGAGTTTTAATTAATGTTGTAGTAACTTGATAATTAATGTCTCCCCGGTAACATAAAGGTTACAGTGCATGCCTAGCATTTGGGGAATGCAGGTTCGATTTCCACATCTACCGGATTTCAAAAAATGCAGCGCTAGATGCCTATTGGGTTGAGTAATTATCTGATAAGTAATTTTCTTGAAAAAAAATCTATCATGACATGTCTTTGCATTTCGGAGATTCATATACTCCACTTTCGAGGCGGGTATCTTCATACTGTGTAGATCCGTAAGCTACACTTTCGCAGCAAACATGGCATAATAAAAACTTAATAATTCTTTATTTGACAATAAATAAATGATGAAATTATTTAAAAGAAATTAATATATTCAAACAAATCTGTTAATAGAATACAATATTTTGATTTGTTTAAATGTGAGCGTATTTTAAAAAGTAATCCAAAATTAAGTGAGATGTTACATGGGCAAGAAGACTAGGTTAATGTCAAAGTCCATAGAAATAGATAATTTGGATTATAAATTATCTGTCAAACGTGATAAATCAATTTTCCTGTCAGGATATTAAATATACGATTGATTACAGTACAAGTGGTTTAAATTGTTTGCTTTTTCCGAATTTAATCCGTTATCTATAGAATTACAAAATGATAAAAAACAATGGAATGTTGACTTATATCCGTATATTATGACGTTGCAGTAACTACGTTATCAAGATAAAACTTTTAATGTACTTGGGATGTGTTAAAATTTTCTCTACTAGTGTCAGATGTAAACGTATATAAAAAATAAAAAATCGACGTATTTAAAAAAATAATCACTAACTCGCAAAAACACTTTGCGGAGATAATATCGTTTACAGGTAGTTTTTTGTATTGAAATCGGGGAATTTAATGACTTTTTGCAGCAAATTATAATTTTAAAATATTCATATTTGACATATTAGTTCATTTTAGAAAAATTCGAAATTAGAAAAAACTGTTAATTAGTGACTAATTCCTTAACAACGACGAAATGAATATAATGGATCGTTCTTGCTTATTATGATTATCAAATATTTTCATAAATATTCTTGAAATAACTGATCATAAAGCAAAGTCCTGCACTATGTTATTATTGTAAGAATTAGGCAACTTACTCAATTAGGATTGTTTTTTTTTGGTTTTGAGTAATATGCGAAGGCATTTCATGACATTGTGTGACTCATTACGTTATGGAAGCTGGTACCTAGTTACTTTAAATGTGAATAAAAACGGAGCTACAATTAATTCAATTAGTTTCAAACTCTTTTGTAAGGCTATGGGGCCTCATTTTTCTATCTTTTAAAATTATTAATTCTGATAGTATCTTATATTCTGAAATACAAAGTGACCTGAATGGGTAAATTGTGGTATCGGTTTGAAAATTTGGCTTGTGAGATTCCATCTATAAAAAATAAAACAACAATGATAAAACAATCAATGTATAGCAATGATGTTTAACATTTAAACCATATTCGCTTCGAAAGTGGAGCATATGGATGAGAAGATCTATTTTACTTGTTTTTCGCGAGGATTACTTGTTAAAACACCATCTAATTCATGTTGATTTTTTTTTAAACTTACACATTTAATTTTAAAAATATTTTGAAGCTACAGAATTCAGACATATAACCTCTGAGATCGATACGCCAGTGCTTAGCCACAACACCCATCCATTTTGTGTATTATTATACATCAGTAACTAGCAACTGTTGATTAGTTAATATGGTATTTCCCTTAAATATAAATAGTATTTAAAATAATCACACCCAATTATATATACATTAATTATTCAAGCAATGTGTTTAATTTTCTTTTAGTTTATAATTTCAATTGGAAGAATACAAATATTTATAAAATCAATCAATCTCTTTGACAAGTTTCCATATTTTAAGCGGTGGAAATTTTGAGTACGTCAATAATGATAATAATATCAATAATTAATTGAATGATAAATTATCATCATTTTCTATCGGAGTTTTCTTGAACGTGTTGGAATTTTGGTCAAGCGTTTAATTGTTTAAAAATTATCTTACAGTTAATAAAACCGAGAGTCGATGTAAATTAAAGCTAACCTACATTCTGCAATGTAGGATAGTAAAGGCTTGCTTAACTGAGTGAGTAAACTAAAAACTAGTAACGACTTTAAATAATATCGTGGATTTAAATCTTTGTGAAATTAAAAATAGTTATCCTCAATTATTAAAGTATTGCAGTTGAATACTTGTGAAAATGGAGAAAATATAGAATGTCTATTTTTGTAAAACAGATTTAAATTTTTTCGATTGTAGTCGTTTTTAAATTGGAGTCATGCATATTGTTTAATTTTTGTTTTTTTTTGTGTACGATTGTTGCCATAGCAATATTGCAATTACAAAAAATAATATTTGACATGTTTGTTCAATTGCGAGTCTTGTTTATGTTACTATGTATTTTGATTGTATATATTTTATATACATTAATAAATATGAGCCTTAAATTTGAATTGTTAGTTACAATAATCAATAATCACTATCGGCTTACATTAACAATCGTGATATTTTTATAAAAGTTCATCATTTGTGGCTAATTTCATTGTGGGTGTTCCGCGCTCTCAATAGTGCATTCACTTTATGGCTCTATTTGTAACGATTTATTGTTTTTTTAATATCAAAAAAATATTAAACAGATTGTTGGAGCTGAACGTTTATGTCAACATGCGTGAAAAGTTGTTAATTAAATTTCCTTTTAAGATCAAATAAATAACACTAAATGTCTGATATTTTGAACGTTGATCCTATTCTCCTAATCCTAATTTATTATTGTTATATTGTAAACTATTTATAGACGTTATAAGATTAAAGTTAACAAGATCTTCCTTATATTTTATCTCAACCATTTCTTTCTTTATAAATCTATCTGCGTGGTATTCATCTGACAGACATCTGTTACCATGACAACGAAATTGTCATTTAAATTATAGTTTTACACACATTAATACAATGTAAGTATACCATTCTTGGAATTCTAATTATTAGTACGATGACAAAATAAACTGTATGTAATCTTTTTAAATTGATTACTACTGTATATATCTACACACTGTTGTATTTAAAAAATATCTCACATGCTGACTGTATATTTTATATCAAAATAATCAAAAACAGGCTTCGATACTACGTGGTTTGGCAGATGGAGAAATATTCTTTAAAAGTGATGCCACTTTTGAGTGTCAGCCAGTCACTTTTATGGGAAGTCCGCAAGAAATTCAAGTATGTTGAAATTAGTTAGTAATTTTCTGTTGCAATTTTTAATGAAATATGTACGATATCAGGGCCACTACGTCCTAATCTCTAGATTTTGTACTGCACTAGGACGCTTAAATATGATGAGCGCCCTTTTATAAGAAAGATAAAATAAATTCGTCAGTATATTCTACTTACATAATGAAAAAAGTATACTGTAAATACAAGATGTTTATATGAAATACTTTGAAAAGGTCTAGAACGTTAAAAATGTAGATGTCATTGATCAGTGAAAATATGTTAACGTGTGGTTTATAAAACTTTTTGCACAAGGGCGCCTCCAACCCACAGCGCGGCACTGTAGAAAATGATGTCAAATATTTATTCGTTAAGCAATGATGCACGGAAAAAACTGAATACAACATATATATATTATTAAATACTGCCAGCATCATCAGCACATAGAAAAAATCATGTTTATATTAAGTTGATAATTCAAGGTCAAACAATAAAGCGTTTGCTATCGTTAATTTATTTTGAAATTATTTGCAATATTGCTAAAAGATGAACGAAGAGTTCAAACAAAATAGCAATTCGAAATCAGCTTCAACATGAAAGTTGGAACAATTAAGAGTTTTCAATATTGATAAATTTAATACATTATATGATAGTTGACTCGTGAATTATAAAATTCCTTTCTACGCAATCAATGCATTAATAAAAAAAAAAACACCATATCAATCCGGGTACCAAATTTAATCTATTATATTTTTATGGAAAGTGATAGTGAATATTCAAATGCTCCATGATTTTTCGACACGTTTAATCATGTCATCATGGAAAAATTGAGTTGACTCATATTAGGAATACTGGCATGAGAATTAATCAGATCACTCATTTTGATAGCTAAATATTAATTATTTGCTGAGATATTAGAAGGAAATTTAATGTTTGTTTGTAACAAAATTATTGAATTTTCAAATGGGTTTTTTTCGAGCATGGTGATATGCTTCAAATCAATTCTACGACGACAATAATGTATTAACAATTTATTACACAGCTGGTTCCAGCTCCATGCATGGTTCTTAAGTATGTATATGTATACATATTCATATGGTTATATCATTATATTGAAATATAATTTGCTAATACGCAGGTTCAAATGATGACAACTTAATAACATCGATATATTAGCAGAGTGACGTTTGTGACGCTCATGTTGTCCTTGTCAAGTCGTTTCTTCTTAAAAGTCTACACAAACTACGCATTAATTAATAAATACCAATTGAAGAATATAATTAAATAATTATGGAATAATCATATCCGTTACTGGACGCCTAAAATTTCGTTTATGTCAGGCGACAAAATATGACAGCCTTAGTGTTGTTACAATTTCATTGTTGTATATAATGCTACTTATTCAATCAAATATGATAAAAAAAATAATCCAGAGCAAAGAAAAATAACTCTTTACATAGAGGTCCTTGCACGTTTGAAGCGGGCTTGATAAAAAAGAGAGATATTTTACAAAATATTCAAACTATAATTCCAGAATTTCGAAAGTAAAGTAAAATAGTCAGTTATGGAAGACAATTAAGATTTTGTATATTAATTATATTATATCCAGTTTTAATGGTCTATTGGCTAGTGTCATGCTTCCATCACTTCCAATTCGAATCTAGTAGCTGCATAAATATTTTTAAAAAAAAAAAAAATAATGATTAAATGTCAAATGGGTTGATCAATTGGTTGACAACCAATTTTTGTAAAAAACAGCTGAGAAAAGTTTTTATAATGACCAAAAAATCTTTCAAACTAAATGGTTATTTGTAGTCTCATAAACTTATTAAATGAAAAGACGTGAAAACTGGTTTACTATTTGAGAATGGATGATAAGTAAACGAGACTTTATTGTAATTATGTTTTGTAAAAATATAGCTTTTTTCTGTCAAAAATAAATATAAATGATGGAATTCTAATAACATTATTCTTAAAAACATCATAGCAGAAAAAGAGTTGATTTTTTTATACCACACGTTCGCTCCCAAAGTGGAGCACACGAATCTACACAGTATGAAAATCCACTTCAAAAGGTTTATGGATCTTCGGCATGTAAAGACTACTTGACAGGTTAATTTTCACGAGAATTGTTCGTCAGATTGGATGGATTTTGGATTATCAAAAAACAGATGTGTCGCGCGCTAACTTCTACGCTATCGATAAGAGTATCATTTAAACGAAAATATTATATTAATCATTTAAAAGATATATCTCCAATAGAGTTTTTAATTTCAATGTTTTAATCTTTGAAATTACTTATACAGAATGAGTTAATGCATTGCTTCAACATATAGTATAAACGAATTTTAATTCATATAAGCACTGCAAGCCCAAGAAAATAAATGAAACGTACATACTCGTAATATATGTTTTAAAATAAAAATTATAACCTTCGAACTGTGAGATTTCATTTAAGATTTACCAAATATCTTTTTTTAAGGATTGCAAAATTGTTATGTAACGTTATGTCACGTGTCCTTAAATTTCTTACGCAAATTATTAACCTACTTTGCAATTTTTTATAACGTAAAGATGGCGTTGATAAAATGTCAGTACGTGGGAGTATGAATAAAATTATTCGCAATAAAATATCGACAAGCAAGTTGTTTATTTTAAATAAATCAAGAGTGGTTGTGTCATTGACTGGAAGCATGCAAGACGAAATGTCATATATTTGACATAATATAATACGACGTGATGCAATTATTGTTTCTTTTGATCGACAGGATCCTTCAAAGCTTCTTCTCTGAGAACTTTTATTATTTGAACTGTCTGTCATTTATATTCATATATCTTTTATGAAGATGAATTTCGAAAATGCAGGACAGCAATACTTTGTTTATAAAAAACGATTTTTAATTATATTCTTACAGCTTTGAGATAAAAATAAACTGTAAACATTCAAGCAACAGATTGTATTACTTAACTTAACCTAACCTAACATGATATTATATAGTATTGATCAAATTAAAAATCATATTATTATTTTTTTTAAATTAGTTGAATAGGAATTTATTTTGGCAGAACTGAATTTCACAACGGATTATTTAACATTTATTGTTAATTTAAATATCATGGTTTATTGTTCACTATTTATTTACTACTTTTAAATAAATATTCGTAAAAAACGTACGTCATATATTTTACATATACGCTTCGAGATACGTACGAATATTTACAAAGAAAATATGTAGCGTTGGAGATTTTTTGTAAGAATTAGATGTGGTTAAGCAGAAGACGCTCAAGCCATTTTCTAACAAACAATGGAAAAACGCGCTTGAGATTTTAAAGAGTTTAGTTGGACATTAAGTATAAATTTTACATTATTAAAACTGTAAAATAAAATTTAAATACTTACATGGTATATACTACATCTTTCTTGATTATTAAATTATAGAAAAACGTGCTACTTTAAAAGTTATTTGATGATTTGTGGAAGTTAATTTAAAGTTTGGGCCGTTTTGTGGTTGGATTTTTATTAATATTATCTTTGCCCATAAACCGTAAAATTGGTTATATTTAATTTATTCTTTTTTTATAAATAAAAAAATATGTCGATACAATAAAATACATCAATGAATATGACAATGTTCGCTCTGAAAGTAGAGTATATGAATCTTTGCAAAGTGAAGACATGTCTAATCAGATTTTTTTTTACCAGAATTGGTCGTCAGGGTCAATGTGCATCCAGTTCTGCATTTCCGGATAGTAAATTTACTTTGATAAATATAATAGTTTTATATCGTTATAGTATTATAAAATAAAATGCTTATCATTTATCAACAAAATTAACAGTTAAACGCAATAGTATGATATCAGTTTATTTATTTATGATTTTAAATACAACAATTAAATTAAATTCAACAGATTCGTTAGAAAAACAAAATACAGTAAACCAAACAAATTTTATCTCGACATAAATAAATAGTGTTTAGATTGTCATGTTTCTTCAATAATTCACAGAAGGAAATTGGATTTTAACATCGTAATATCTAGAAAAAAATATAACATACTTTGATGAATCAACTGCAATTTCTGAGAAAATTCGCATGTATTTTCATGTATTTCCGTGATTTTTTCTTTGTGTATTGTGAATGTTTTATCTCTGAAGATTAAAGTGTTGATTGCGTCCAGTGATGGTCAACCTATTTAGTATTGTGACCGATTTTAGTTTAATTTCCAACGTTGTACAAATTTATTTAATTAATTTTCGCTTTCCACTTATTTTAATAAATATATGATCGGACGCTCATGTGTTACATATAACTAGTAGATTATTTTTATGTGTTTATTAAATACATATTGTACAAAGAAAATATATCTAAACTAGAAGAAATGAATGGAATAGTTGGACCTTTAGTTATTTCACAAATTCAAAAAAATCAAATTATTGATAAAAAAAATATTGTATGTAAGAATCTTCCATGTGATTATTCGTCAGATATGTAAATATGCTCCCAATATGAAGCATATGGATTTGCATAGGTTGAAGATATCCACTCCGAAAGAGGAGTATATGGATCTACACAATTCGAAGACATCTTGACAGATTATTTTTCACGACAATTGTTTGCCAGACAATTATTCAACCTAATGGGTATCCAGTCCTGCATTTTCGATTTTTTTTAAATCTGACAGATATATTCATATTAACTTCTTGACTGGTAAACGACGATATATTGTCGTTCACGATAACAGCAAAAATTGATGGCATAGACGTCTAGTTGTTTTTTAATATTACGCACAGAACATATGAAAAGAAGTACATATGTTTACTAAAGATAAAGTTTTCATTCACATATAAGATAAGAATAAAATTAAAATAGTCCTTGATGGTTAATTTCTCGCTAGGATTTTAAAATTATCAGAAATATCGTAGATGGAAAAAACTTGATTTATGAAGGAGATGAAAAAGCTGACCGTTTTTACACATTGTTTCCTGATTCTTTCAATTATAGCCCACGATCGTCTTGTTGAGTAGGTCTGGTGAGGCATATAACTGCTAGTCATCTCATAGCTATTTTCTCGAATTACTCTCGCATGACAAATTACTATGAATTAATTTAAAAGCAATCAGACAGAAATTATCATTCTTTAACTGTATTTCCTTGGTATAATTGAAATTTTAAAAATGTATTTTTTACATTGGACTGTCACATCTTTGGTAAGCATGTTTCTGAAAATGCACTATGTTATTTTTCCTAAATGACAAAAACGTTTTTTTTTTTTTTTTTGTCATTTCTGTAAAATAGATTTATAATTAAATTTAT
>JAGVSQ010011012.1:0-12527 GCA_022683975.1 Rhyacophila evoluta
TTCAGAATTTAAAATCAATTTCCATCAAGCACCATCAGTCGAAAATATTAAAATCGACTTTATTAAAAACCACTTTTGCTCGGAATATTATACAAATATAACGATCCAAAATATGAACAGTCAGTCCGTTAGGCATCCGATATCGCATCATTAAGATTTGAAAACCCTTCTAAAACCTACAGGATTTGAGCCTGTAACATCCGACAAGTGCCGGCTTATTAAAGCGCCAGCAATGCGACCAACTTTAGTGACTATAATTAGGGGTTAGATTTTTTTTTTCACTTCCCATGAAAACATTTATGTTCCATCGTCAAAGTGTTAATAATAGTCACAATCATACAAAAACACAATTAATACTACATTTGATTATTCAACTTGGAATCTAAAGATTGCTTAAATTGGCTTTGTTTCCAATTAAAGATTAACATAACAGAATGAATGAATGAATAAATAATTCGACTGAGAATATGCATCGAAGTTAATAATTTTGAAGATTATTTCAGTTCATTTTATCTATTAGTTCTCTAGATTGCATGGTATTTGGGTCGGTTATTCCTGTCCATCATGAAATCAGCTCCCCCAAGTAAGCCAAATATTTAAGCAGTCGACCAGCACAACGTGCAACCGACCTCATTCGGTATACTTTTTGCACATGGAGGTATCATTTTCGCAACGACAAAATAGCACAAATCAATTAAAGCCGCTTGCAACTTTGTTGGTGCAGTATTACGAGTATTAATATAACGTATGAGATATTCTGGTAGTAAGTTATAATACGACCGCTAGCCAAGATAATACGTACTAGAGATGCGCGTGATGAAACAGAAATAAAAATTCTATACATACAGAGTACGGTATATTTTAATAATTTATTATCTACGACAGATATATTCGGATGCGTAAAATACTTGGAATTGCTTAACCTCTTTACAGTCGCGCTATAGAGCGACCACTCAGCAACACAGTGACGGTTACTTGAGTACTACTAAGCTGTGTAGTAATCAATACATTCACAGTAGGCACTTAAAACCGTTCAGAAATAACGGCGGTTATATTCGGCATATCCAGAAGTTATATTCGCAGAACGTTTCGGGGGATATATTCGTCATATGCACTGTGTTACGCACTATGCCTCGCGGATATATACGACATAAGCACTAAAGAGGTTAAGTAATCATAAATTCAAAGGTGGGCTTATTAAGCTTGGTTTGATAATTTCTAGAAAATGTGTATAAAATTTCCGAAATTTCATAACTTTTCTTGACATATTGTTTTTTGAGATTACAGATTGCCAACCAAATGCTCAATTTATTGACAAATCCGTTGTCAGATCTCAATGTTTAATGTTATAATAATCTATAAGCGAGCACATGTTCACTACTATATGTGTTTATATTTCCTCGCAGAATGACTCTAGTGACATTCAAACTGCTCATTTTTTTCCTACCGAATATTTCAAATAAACGATCGTTTGCAATTGTAACAAGTGTACAGTTTATAGTAGTTTTTCACACTGTAGTATAAATGTTATACAAAATTACCGTTGATGGATGCGACTCTTTTTTCCTACATATTTACCAATATAATGTGCACGTGCCTATACTATAATATTTTTATTATTCGAGCTCTTCTCCAATTATGTATGAACAGCCATGGATAGAGTATGCATGCAATGCTATCAATGTAACACTTGGATTTAGCCTGAGAAATTCAAAAAATCCGCATTTGATTTGATTTTTTAGAATATTTTATAACACTATACAAAGATCGTCGCCGTCAAAAGACTCAGACTATATAGAATTTGCAGTATATGTAATGCTGAACATCCCGCTCATTATATTGCATTGAGATCAAACAACACAAGAGAGATTGTGCAATGTCTAAACGGTGTTAATTATCCCGTAATCATAGGAAGTGTATATACAGTATAAAATGCAAGACGACGTGCCGGTACACTGCATGTCGTGACAGAACGCATCTCCGATTTATACATCGGGATACGCGGAAGTACTGTAATAAATTACTTGACTCCATACCGAATTTGCAGATTCGTTTCGGTGTCCGCTGGGTTATGTGATTTGACACTTTGAGACCCACAGCATAATTAAAAGCATATATTTAAAAAAAATACAATTAAAACACTTAATTGTGTTTACAGACTGTTGGTGGGATGGCGTTATTTCTGAGAAACGTTCCCTTATAAAGCGTCATAGTATAATTTGTTTGAATCAAACAATCATTGCATAGTTTCGAGAAAAACGCATTTCAAAGTATAATATTATATATGATTGTTTTAGTATATGTTTAATATTTTTGCTACAAACAAACTATTGCTAATATCGATGGCTCAATATGCAGACCATCTAATTCCACCCAGTGTTAAAAAACCGACAAAAAAATAAAATGCATAAAATCACCAGCACACGCCAGCCAATTCCATACAGATACACAGTCACTGAAGTTTTTCATTTCTCCTGAACATTGTACACTAGTTTTCAGATTAAGCCATCGATATTCTAATAAATAATTAATTCTGCTATCAAAATGAATGACCCGGTTTAATTTCTATGACAGTATTCTGATTATGAGTTGAACTCAAATTTGATATATGGGTGACTTGATATTTTTTCATGTCATATTTTGTATTTAATATGTTTGTATTACTGGATCATTATGTTATTAAACAACCACAGAAAGAAAAAAATTGACTATGTAATAGAAATATGATATTAACAGTAATGTACCAAATCAACTTCAATAGAAGACTTTTAAACAACATAAACAACAGACTTTTTATTCCGTTAAACCTCTTCCTCAAAGATAAAAATGCTCAAGTTTAAAAAATTCCGGCAGTTAAAGAGAGTTTAAACATATTCTACAATAGTTTTTATGCATACGTATTCTATTAATTTCTTAAGGTATCCGATACAAATAGATTGAAATTGTCTTCAGTATGTATATATGTATGCAGTATAATTTGAATAGGAAGTTCTTAATTAAAATATTAAATAAATAATCAAAATATAATCCAACTGGTGATCGGTTCTCAATGCGTTGATAAGGGTTCGAAATAAATGCTTTTTCGATCACGAAAGCTGTTTATATGACGACGATAAAAATGTCTCGTTAGTCCTTTAAAATAACGATTAGTTTATGTTTCGGCGCAACGAAATCGTTCTCAGCGCAAATTAAAGAGTTGCACTTAATATTTATATAAACGATTAAAAATAATATTACATTTGATTTTTATGTGTACATACGAAGAAGCTTCGAAATTTCGATAAAATACATAATAACAGCTTGCACTTACATGAAAGTAATAAAAATTGGTTTTAGACGCTAAATTACTAGCTTTAGCTCTATGGTTCGGTTTATGTTACGTGCATTATCAAAAGATATATTGACTTTATCTTTATGACAATTTTTAAATTGCAATCTTCCCTTATGCCTCAGTGACCGATTGGTAAATACAAGTGCTTGGGTATCCGACGTTACGAGCAAAAATCAAGTATTTTTTAAATTTATTAATATATTGATGGATACGCATTTATTTGACAGACAGATGAAAATTATTCCTAGTGAAAAACGATCTATCAAGTTTTTATATTATGCTTATATATGC
Source organism: Rhyacophila evoluta (assembly GCA_022683975.1). NCBI lineage: Eukaryota > Metazoa > Arthropoda > Insecta > Trichoptera > Rhyacophilidae > Rhyacophila > Rhyacophila evoluta. The sequence goes on from JAGVSQ010011012.1 coordinate 3,623, forward strand.
TTTATATTTGGAGCGGAGATGAATAAAGAAAACTTCCACTGTTAGTTAATTTCCACAATTTACTCTTTTAGTATAGTTACAGAAAATACCGCCTTACCTGCGGCTTCTAAATAATAATATGAAGCTTCACAAATTCCAAATAGTTTCAGCTATAAACTAGGCTTCCATCATTCGATAATAGTAATTATTTGTTGATTCTATAATAGTTAAATGTTTGTTTTTAATGTATATAAATAATCACCACTATATTTTTTATATGTCCTGTATACAACGCTTAGGATTCGAGCTCGGTATACCGATTGCGTCTCTGTTTAGCTGTGTAATGATTTTGATGTTACTTAGCGCATATTTAGGCGTGTTCGCATATTCAATGGTTTAAGCAAATGGTTAACAACTACAGCGTGAAGAAGAGTTCAGTTAAATGGGTTTGTGTTTTAAACTGAATTAATTAAGAATCTCGAACAAATTACAAAATAAACATTGGTTAACCGAGAGATACCTCTATATGTATAAGAAAGATTCATTTCTAAACAATATGCAATACAATAAATAACGCTATTTGATAAAGAAGTATAATTACTTGTTATTCAAACAAGGCGATAAAACTTTTAATTTTTTAATTAAACGTTGTGTAAATTATCTTCAGGTGCTTATGTCCTTCTAATTTGTTGTAAAATGCAAATGCACGATTAGCAGTCGTAATTACTAATTAGTACATGCGAAGAACTCTTCATAGTCGATAAATAAACAGGGAATTTGCATCGTGTCTCCCAGTCATTTGTCGACCGGACATTAGCAAAGTTGCAACTGATCGAATTCGCTACCGCTCAGCAATATTAATTGCCAATGAAGCAAAACTATAGAACATACTTTAATGACAAAATTTTGTTAAGTGAAAATTGTGATAATACAATTTAATTATGTGATTAAAAAAATATCGCCTACCGTTATTTAGTGAAATGCTCTGAAAAGAGGATTACAATCTGAAGATTCGTAACAATTCATAGTAACGCATTTACTGGTGACAAAAATGAAATTAAACGATTGAGCAAATAGCTAACAATCAGTTTTTTTTTGTTGTAAAATACGCTGTCAATATACATCTCTAAGCTGGGCGTTAACATGCTTTTCTCGTTATGAAAATCTTGATTTCCTACCGGAAGGGATTCTGATACGGTTTTAATAAAATGAAATTGTTCAAGTCTGTTGATATGGAAATATAAATATTTGCAGAGAAACCGATATGAGCAAACATATGATAATATTGTATCTATATTTGCTGTGCCTATTATGTGAAAGTCGATAAGCGCGTTTGTTTATGAATAATTCTGAGTAGAAGTCACGGGCTCAAATCCCGTTGATAAAGAAAACGAAATAACATGTTTTTTTAATTCACGATATATATACACCATTCTGAAAACCGATCGGCTAACAATCACCCTTCACGAAAAATTACCTCACAAAATAGACTTTGACACTGTGAATCGGAAATTATTAAATAAAATATGATTGATTAACGTAATAAATACGTAACACTGCAGTAAGTTTTTAATTTGTCCAAGACTTCAATAGATTTGATGTAATCTACAACACTATATTCTATCAAGTATTTTAATTTGTAGTCCGGATGTATACCCGGATTTTTAATATAAGGACTAACGTGGTCCAAGTTGGTCGGTATTAACGGTGTTTCGACCAATTTATACACTCGTTCGATTGTAACTCCATAATATATTAAATATGTTATTACTATGTTTCAGCCGATCTATACGTATGCATATGATTATATAAAATGTACCGGATCATAAAAAGTTACTTGACGATATTATTGTCACGAGTTTTTCGCACAGTTAAAACAATCGGTAAATATCATTTTTAAAGTCCCCATTAAAAACAAAGCATCATTAAAAACTTCGCAAGCAGTCGACCCACGAAAAAAGTTCACGGGGACAAAAAAATGATACCAATTGTAATACGTATTTTAAAAATATGTCATGCTGACTTGTCAACATAGTTCCGGCATTTATTTTGTCATCAAGCAACCACGGATACTTGTCAAAATTTTGTCAAAATCAAAATCTCCCATTATAAATAATATTTTTTATGTTGTAACAATTGTATGACTCTGTAAATTTTGAGCGCTTTAGAGAATTAGTAATTACTATGTCTAGACTAGATATGAAAACCTGTATTCTCCCTCAAAAGGATAACAATACTCTTCCATAATTAAATTACATTCGAGTAGATAGCTTTTATTTTTTGGAACAATAGCTTTGAATAGCAAAACTACGCTGTCTCTATTTCACCAAAACAGCACGATCATCCTTTTTTGTAACGGCGATGGGGTTTTAACTAGCAATAAAAGCAGACGTAGCACATCGTTTTAGTTCGTGTTATAATTACGTGAGATCATTGTTCATAATGAAACAATTATATCTGTTGATATTGATCAATTATTTTATCAACCCTATGACATCATTGATACCATAGGGTTTTATTCTAAGTATTCAAGGACCTTGCAATCAGTATATTTGGAGAAATAAAATACTGCTCACTCACTATACTGGCCTGCTAAGTAAAACACACAATATCTACATTTTATTACATACAAGATATTGTGTTTTTACATAGAAGGGCCAGTATACAGTACAGAGTAACAAGTTTTATACACAGAATATTGTAGACAGAAGAGAAGTTAGTAAGCTACCTAGACAACACGTGCACTAATATAATACAGCCCATCAAAAACATATCCGATACTTTCTTCAATAATGATAACGCAAATATCAAATTCAGCAGTTCTCACCAACGGAACAAATTCAATATGTCGGACGACTATATTAGCGAATATAATAGATTATATCATACTCATGAGTAATTAAAAAAAATGTAATATAATTAAACAATGTATACTGATATGATTTGCAACATTTCAATAGTGAGGATTCCCGTTGTTTTACGGCTCTCCATTAGCGGGACCGGTAAAGTTTACCCTTTCAGCGCAAAAGGTCCTTTTCAATCTGATGAATGCATTAAACGTTCATAAAATTATCTCTATAAAAAGAGCTAACTAAGCGAAGTCTCGTGCGCCTGACTCCACGTACAAAAAGACCCACGCGATTTTATCAAACAAGGTGCATTTAGTAGAAGAAAATTATCTGCACTTTGATGCAAAAGGATGAAAAAGGTATTTTATCGCTGTCAAGTATTTTTTTATCTCACAGAAGAAAATGCATAGCATAATTTTGCTTTGTTTTTATTGTGTTTAAGCTTCATTACAACATGAAATAGTCAAATGACTTGCAATAATGAGCAACTTCATGATCGAAGCTACTTTTTAACATGTATGTATTATTTATGTTTAGTATTGGCAAAAACACGATATTTTAATCGATAAAATGATACGAAAATATTTGTGAGTATTTTTTAAGTGGGCGGTTGTTCTTGTGCGCATATATATGTAGTAAATCGATATTTATTATAACTAATAATACATCGCAAAAATATTATTTTAATGTTTCAAAGTATTGTATCGTGTACTACCTGGCATACATTGAGTTATCGTTGTGAGAAATTACAATGTATTTCACTAAAAGTTGGAAACTAATTTGTATTCCCGACATGTCGAACAATTACGATGCTTTAACTAGTGCGTTACTATACTCGAATACAGTTTTTTGAGTGAGTTACGAAGACGTCAGATTTTAAATCGTATTTTATAATAGCAAAGTAGATTTCAGAAGGAAATATGTTTCCTATATTGATCGCGGTACGCATATAAATTTAAGTATATATTTCTAATTAGATCGCCCTCTATTACAATAACCAAACAAATGATTCGACCAAAACACCAAACGTCCGAAATGTGTCATTCATGTAGAAACGCTTTATTTTTGATAAAACATCGCAAGACTCAACTAACAAGGGATCGAGGAATTTTGGACACGTTAATGGACCCATTACAAAAGCTTGTACCAAAAAAATTCGTCACCGATTAAATATGCATTGATACGACGTATTGTTTTCCAAATCCTCACTTTTATATTACGAATTATTGTCATACATTATTATTTATCAATTTGCATACGTATGAGTTACTAACAATCCTATTCGAACGAAAAATAGAAACGGGTACACTTTCCCTTATCCGGCAGGTGAGTGATTAGAATTCAAGTAACGTTTGGTAATACGCAAACATGGGAATGAATACTAAACAACTAATGCGCAGAACCAAACGAATTCGTTCGCAATACATCGAGCGCTTCAAAGCAAACGAAAGTGTGCGATGGTAATCCGACGATGTGAATATATCCATTAATAAATATTAACGGAGTCAAATTTTACAGCGTACACTTCTAATAAATAATACAATCTAAATTACTTTGGACTGGTAAATTTCAATAGGTTGAGCGATTAGCTGATAATTAATCCCTGTGTAAGATCACCAGAGAATCTTTCTCTTATCAGTGATACAAACTAGCATTGATTCTCAGGTATCGTAATTTGTTTGCTGTATTTGTTAAGATCATTGGTTAAGTCCTAAATAAAAAATGCCGCCAAAATTTGTATTTCTTTCGAGAATTCATGGTTTCTCTTTTTCAGGTTTCGCACTAAGCTACATAATGTACGTTACTAAAATAACCTATGATGGGCCAGATACTGGGCATGTCCGGGGCCGAGTTGTTGATGTCCTAGGACCGGTGTTGGTCCGAAGGCCATAGTTTGGAGACCCTTGATCTAAACTATCGATAATAGTATTTGAATGATCCAATACATCGAGTCTCTAGAACGCATTGGAGACGTCTCTACAGACCTAATTAAGCGGGGCGTATTTCGTAGATTATGTCGTAAACTAAGAAGATTGAACATTATAATGTGCGGAAGTGAGACAGTGCTAAAAAATGGCATTGGTTAGATAGAAATAGTAATGATGTAGCAATGAGAAAATTTCACCGGCGCGAACGATCCTAAATAAAAGCTTTTGAATTTCACCATAATCGATCTCCAGTTAACTATGTCGGAATATGGAATATAATTAGGGATGAAAACACGCATTGCTTTCAAAACTGCATCAATATTTCATTTTAAATAAATACAACAAATGCGTTCTAAAAACACGATGTATAGATCTTTTTTTTTATTAAAACACCCAATATAAAATAATTATTGTGATGCATGTTCACGAAATGATAACATTTTATCAGTGGGTATTTTTTAGTCTGGCCACTAAAGGGGTCGTCTCGCATGATCTCCAAAAGCCATTTGTCTATCTTCTCATGCCAATGGCTCTTACACGAAAAAAGTAATTCTGGTAACCACATCCGCACCGTGACACCTTCGTTCCGAGCTGATCGCTGCTGTCACTTGCACTCCTGTCACTTTTTGTGGTCATATTCTACGATTGATGCCAAGAAGAAGTTTCGTCGATAATATATTTCTCTCCCTGTCTAAGTTTACCTTTATAAGAGTCAACATCAGCCATTAATATACTACAGAATTCATTATTCAGGTTTTTATGGATCGTTATGTAATACTAAAATAGTACAAAATTACTGACTGAGAATAAGCAGCCGATATTTGCCTTATTTGATGTAAATAATAATTTATTATGAATTGAAATATTTCGAATGTTACAATTTGTTTTTTTTCACTGCATTGTCATTCCCGACTCGAATTTGTTCAGTTCATATCTTCGAGAGAATGACCTCTAAGTATAAAACCTCCCTGATAGGTAGGAATAAAACTAACTGTAATCATATATAAAATGTACAGTAAAACAGGTGTAAAATATCAATTTAAACGGTACATAGTGATGTTGTAAACTATGTGTATTCCCATAAATATACGCAAGTATACTTACTTAATAAGTAAGTGCCCATAGGAATTAATTAAACTAATAAAAAAGAAATATTTTACTTTTTATGCTTCAAAATAGCGAAGTTTGGATAAAAAATATATAAATGAAATCTATGAGTTATGCCTAAAATTTGTAAAATTAAATTCTTTGAGTTACTTATAAAAATCCAGATTGAGCCACGGTTTTTTTACATATTGAAAACTTTTCTTATTAGAACAGACTTAAAAATGAAATTCTACACATTTACCGAACAGCTTTTTTAAAAGCTTGTGATGGTGTTGTAGTTGTAAGGATAAAATTATAATCCCGATTTTAAACAGTTACTATTTTTAACAACATCATAGTTATTTAGTATTTATTAGACTATTAAAGTAATAACGATTTAAAATTATTCAAGAATAATTATTAGCAATCTCTCTCACAATGAAGTATGTTGATTGATTTTGATTCCAATCAGCAGGATATAATTATCTCGATATACAATTCAAGATTGTGCTCACCGTCCAACCTATCCTTACGTCTGATCTTAATCAGGCATATCTCGAAGCTGTAATAAGGAGAAGCGATCTATTTTATTCAGACAAAATTTCTTAGACCAATATCCAGGTTGTCATAGATTATATTTGTTAGAAAATTATATACATTTAATAGGTTACGTGCGACGCTGAAATTAATCATACCTACCCGTGCGTTCAAAATATCTTATTTGGTGAATTGTTTATTCACCATTTCACTCGCAACTAGATAAGGAGTAACAACTCCATCTCACTCGCACCTGGCGCGAATTTTGTGTTATCGGAGTCAGTCACTCAGTGGCAGATCAAAGTTTTTATATTTCTTATACTTGCAGTGAGTACATCATACCGATGCCCGTGTATTTCCATTTTTATTGCTCGGTCACAAAACACAAACGGATACGTCCCCTTTGATGTAAACCGCTCGTAAACCGCCCTTCTAAATATCCTGCCGCCTCGCAATGTGAATCATGACGTGGCTATTTAAAAAAATGATTTGACGGAAGGATATGGAAACATTGCAAAAAAGCTTTTCGGACCGCGCGCGGAAATTGCTAGGTGGGCGCGATAAAATAGGAGCTGGCCGTCGATCACTCCGCCCGCTGGCAGAAGCGCCACCCTCTCGCAGACCAACGGAATGAGAGGCCGGCTGTGATTTAGCAGGTGACACGATTAGAGGGCCAACGGTGCGATGCTGTGAACGTGATAACACCGTCGCAGAATGACAACACGGTGGTGCAACAGAACCGTCCATGATTGTTTTTTTTTTAATATCAGGACACAGCACCTGGTTGTCGTTGGATGGTTTTTATTAATTGTAAAATATTCACATTTTAAACAGTTTTTTGATGAAAAAAAACGCGAAAGATATTTAAAAGTCTTCATAATGGTAAAGAATCCGGAGGCAAACTTTTAGCATAACACCAATGACGTTTTAGCTGTAGTAGTTTTCAGTCCTCTGAAAAAATGAATTGTGTAGTAGGGCCAAGGTGCTATTATTTACAAAAAAAAGTTTTACAAAATTTAATACCATCTCGCTACTAAACCACTCATTAAAATATAATAATTTTACCGAGATATTTTACTGTAGTTTACCGTTGTATTGTGCATTGTTTTTACATTCCAGTTTTTCATGTTATTAGTAACTTGAGTGAGCGTTCATATCTTGTTCATTTGCCCTACTTCCAAAGCAAGCACACAGAAGAAACAAGAAAAACATTGTATTGTAGTAAATTCATATTATGGTTGAATATATTGTATAAACTATTCAAAATGTTTAATGGATCATTATCTGCGATTCGGTTTTCGTCGTACATCATCTTAAAGCACCATATGTATGAAGGATATACAAGTGTACATGGGTAAAAAATAACACCTACAGCAGTATAAATATTTATTTTTTTGCAATATAATATCAACAAAACTAACTGGAATGTTAAAACGTTGAAAAGAAAGAACAGAAAATATCGTCGTATTACTGGCAAAAGACGTTAACGTGAAAAAGTGAGGTTTGAAATAATCGATTTTTAATGTATAATGATTACATTTCAAAAAAATTGTCGTAAAATCTATTTAACAGGGAGACTCAAACATTAAAACTCGATTATTTCAAAACTCACTTTTTCACTTTAACGTCTTTTGCCATTAATACGAAGATATTATAGCTCATTGAAAAAAATATAATCAAAATTCTAGATAAAAAAATCATTATAAAGTAAAATACTTCACATTCAACGCTACTGCATAGTACGAATTCAACGACCCCTGTCCATCGTTGAATACGAAATTGTGCACAGTTTCAACTGAAAAAAATAATACAAAAATGATAAAAAAGGCGCGGGGTATCAGATGGAGCGCATATCCGCGGGGTAAGGCTGCCACAGACACTTTGAGATACGGCCTTGTCGCGTCCGTCCGTCCGGACTTTTGCTCAACAGTGATTGCCAACCCCCCAGATAAGGGGACAGCTACCGCACCAGGCCTAAATTTATTGCGTCATATCGCGTGTATAAATAAATGTCAACATATTAATTGCATATAATAGCTCATATTAATTATTTAAATCATTTTGTATTTGTATCAGTAACATCATAAGAATACTGTTAAGATACTGGACTAACCTAGATTATATAAAATAAAAATTACAAACCACAGGAACGACGCATTTATAGATCAATAATTAAAAGTCAGCGGTGAAGCGATAAAAAATAATAGTTTTTGCCGATCATAAAATGATTAATAATATCGCTTAGTACTCTCTACTTGGTTTAACATTTAGTACGATTTTTGGAATAAGAATAGATACAATTCATCAATTTGTACGAATTTATTTTAGTCACACGGTAAACAAATTTAAGTTAGTCAATTGATCCACAGAAAAAAAGTTTTATAACATTTCTATGTAGCAGCTTGTGTGCTAAGTTGTTCTAATTGGATTGAGACGAAAGCTCCTCGATTCGTAATATTGAGTTCCATTAGCTACCTAATGTGCCCACCATCCACCCGCCCCGTCCTTACACTTGGTCTTAATCAG
>JAGVSQ010011013.1:0-12092 GCA_022683975.1 Rhyacophila evoluta
AAAAACAAGCGAACGAAGGCTTAAAACAGTACAAAATAAGCCTTCGTTTGCTTATGCATTGCTCAACCTGGACGCACCCTAATAGTTCTTATTGAAACGCTCTATTAATTATTATACCAAGAATACAACTTTAACAAATTATCATAGTATTTTTAGAATTTGAATACTATTCGCTAATATCTCAATAATACTGTCTGATGTTAATGATGAAAAGTTATCATATTTAAATAGTTTTTACACATTTAATATATACAAACAGATGGTGAAAATTTATTATTTAAATAGATTTTTGTTTTAAATATTTAGTAAAAGTTGGTATTCCTGTAAATAAATTAAACAACTGTCCACCATGCTAAGATTGGACTTGTAAGAAGCTAACTTGAATCTTGCATATTTCAATTGTTGTTAACCTTCATGCCGGAATAAATTATTTTTTATAAGTTTTCCGATTTATTAATCTTATTAACATGGCCTAATTACGAATTCATTGAAGTTGTATGTTTTATTTAAACCACGATTAGCATCTTAAAGAAATGTTTGCTTAGGATAAGCAACATGCTCACCTTCTGATGTTTATCATCTTCTACGCTCTCGTAAAAAGCGATGTATAAACGGATCAATATCACTTATGATAACGTAAATTTCCAGGCCGACAGATATTAATTTTTCAAATGTATTAAAAAATAGAGAGAGCTTTCAGAATTCATTTAAATCATCGGATGTCTATAAAGCATAAAGCACGGATACTAGCACTATAAATTGAAATAATATTAAACATAATTTAGCTTTATTTTAAAATTTCGACATAATAACGATGACGACAGTTAATTGAATTAGCATTTAGAAAAAAAACTCTACTTTACAAAGTTATACAATATAATATCGTAAATATTTCACTTTTTACTGTAGTACGAATCTATGAATTCTGTCTACCAAGTTGTTCAATTCTACTAAAACTAATTACAGCTTTCGAAAACTGTTAGTTACAGGCTGATGTAATTATCCATTGTATACATTTAAACTATTATTTAACTACTGTAAATTTATATTTTTTATACCATGTTTGCTCCTAAAGTGTAGCATATGGATCTACACATTGTGAAGATATCCAATCCGAATGTAGAGTATATGGATCTGCGCAATGTGAAGATCGGATTTACAAAAAAAATGCAGGATTGGATGTTTCACCATTTATGAAGAATATTTCCGCAGCGAGCGTGACGATAAGCATATAGTATCCATATGATATTGTCTCCCCGGTAGCCCGAGACCTAGCAATCTGTGAAATGTGGGTTCGATTCCCCATCTGTCGGATTTAAAAAATCCAAAAACGCAGGATTAGATGCCCATTGGGTTTAGCAATTGTTTGATAAACAATTCTCGTGAAAAATAATCTGTCAAGACAATCTGTAAATATGTGCTTTTTATTAAAAATGTATTTACACAGCTAATTTTACCGAGTGTAACTTTTCAATTAAACACGTGTTTTATTAAAAAGTTCAGACAATAATAATTGAATGAATTACTGGTACATTTTAGTAATACAATGAAAATATATCGTATTTTTTTTCAAATATATTTATATTTTTTCTTTATTGTTGTGGGTGATCCGCAGAGGATCAAGCACCTTGAAAAATCCTACAGCTTATAGTAAGCTAATTAACGGAGGTCGAGGTGAAAGAAACTGACAATTTTGAAAACCAATCCAAAGACTATTTATCTCTTAGTGAAAGTCATCGACACTTTCAACTTCATCGAATATGTTAGATGTGTTATTATTATTATTATGAACTAAACGAAAACTTTTATTTTTTCAAGTATGCGAAGGTGTTTTACCATGAGCCGTTTAAAAATATATTATATGTGGTTTGTCAATGTTATTCGTATGTGCATAATTTACAAGTGCGTACTTGCATTTCTAAAAAATTATCCCTTGCCTCTCACCGCTTGCCGTGGTTTTGAGATGCATCCATCAGCACCAATCAGTGGAAAGCGTACGAATTGAAACCTTCAGCGAAGACCATTTTGAGGATATATTTAATACATGCGCATTTGAAGGTGGCAAACGTGATATATAATACAATAGAAATGAACCACGACATTTTATTCTGTCTTACTCGTGGCTAATTATTTTAAACTAATAATATTCGGTTCAGTATTTTTATGCACCGTATACAACTCTACAACTTGTAGTATATATCGACTGTGAAAATGAAAAAGAACGTAACCAACAATTAAAAAACAAGCTTTTACTCGATAATCTGAAAGTATACGACTCAATACTCGTTTCATCAAAAGGATTTAAGGTGAAAATGCCGAATTAGTGTATTAATTTAACGTTTAAGTTTTAATAAAGAATCATCTGTGAAATTTGCGACCAGGACAAATTTTCTTCAAACATCTTTTTCATAAGTATAATTACTTAGCTTAATAGCTATAAAAAAATTAATTGTTTTAAATTATCACCAGTAAAAGACCAACATTTGCCATCGATGAAAAAAGTTTTCTGCCGTTCATTACTCTCTTTCTAATCTCACGATGGTTTCATCACAAACTCTTAAAAGATGCGGACCGAAAAAAGAATACATCATTTGATAAATTGTTATACATCTCGGCAATATTTTTTTCTTTTCTGTTTTAAATTGAGCAGTCAATTGACTATATCTTTGATCTTGTTTCTTTTTAGTCCGGAGAGAGTACCGTAGCCGGCCCACTGTCAAGACTCCGCGGAAGACCACGTCTCCAAGTTGCTGCGGTCAAACCAAAACCGACGTCAGCTCCTCTCGCCAGGAGGCCAAGCCCTCTTCTGGCTCGTCGTCGTCCTGCTGCAGATGCTGAGGTTGTTGCATAAAATATATATTTATATTCCCATTAGTTTAATATCTGATAGAGACGAATGCCTTATATACCTTTCAGTTTATACTATAGTTATCGTAGTTAAACAATTAAATTTCAAGTTGAAACCAATCATTAATATTAATAATGGTAAATTGAACGCCACGCCGTATTAGCCTAGTGACTGTGAAGAATTATATCTACGAATACTACCTGGCACTCAAATCTTAGAAATAATGTGCAATGAAAGCCCTTACAGCATCATGTTTGCTTCCAAAAAATGTGTCGAACGAATAGCTAATAAAAAATGTAACCCATGTAAAAAGGCTGTCAAGATTGAAATTCCTTTCGCTTACAAAAATATTTTAATAAATTATGTTATACATGTTATCTCTCTGGTAGTGTAGTTGGTAAAATGTCCGAGGAATGCGGGTTCGATTCCCCATCTGACGGATTTAAAAAAAAAATGCAGGATGCTCATTGTGTTGAGCAACTGTCTGACAAACAATTCTTGTGAAAAATGATCAGTCAAGCATGTCTTCAAATTGCGGAGATTCATATACTATACTTTCGGAGTGGATATCTTCACATTGTGTATATCCATTTGCACCACGTTGGGATCCAACATGGAATAAAAAAAATATTGAATATCTGTAAAACGGAGTAGAAGTAAAACAGAGTTCTAGATTAACTCCTTCAGTAGAGGCGAACACACTATATATTTTTTTATATATATATTTTAAATCCTACAATATTTATTCAGGCCGCTGATAGTGCATCTCCATCATCCGTGGAAACGTCAACTGACGCTGCCGACTCTGCTGGAGATTCACCGAGCGCTGAAGAGCCTGCGAACAGTTCCGAGAACTCGGAATCAGATGCTGGTGCCGAGCAAGCCGCATCTAGCGAAGAACCATCAACCGAAGCTCCAAGAGGCCTCAACTCTCTTCTGGCCGGAAGAAGACGATTGGTCAACAGACGACCAGGAACAATTGTCTAAATACAATCACTTTATAAGCTCTATGAAATTATCTTGAATACTTTCATGATATCCGTCCATTGTTTAGCTGCAATAGACTTTTTTTATCGAATCTATTCATTTATTTGCATGTCAACAATTACCATCACATCGCAATCAATATATTCTTTTTAAAATCATTCTATAAGATCAATTCGACCGACACAATCATAACCTATCTTAATTTAATTCCACATTATTCCCCGATCTCTGGCAAATATCTTGTGGTTTATTTACATTTAGGTTTGTTACAGGACAGATATAAAATATCTATACTCAAAACATCATAGAAAATCCGATAGCTTTCAGAGTTCAAAATTTTGCAATATTTATTTCATTCGTGAATTACCTTTTTTCAAAGCAATGTTTTCTTTTTTGATATTTTTAATAAGTAATATTTTATGCAAATAAATGGATGCTTTACGCCTCATTCTGAATTTAGGTTTAGTTTTTTTTTATGTACTCATTAAATATCGTTCTTTCTATAAGAGATGTTTTCGACCTTAAATATAAGGTGTTTAAAAAGTTTACTTTTAGGAGAATATTAAAACGAAAGAAAAACAAAAAAAAAAAAAACATTATTTTGATTGATTTCTTTTACCATTATTAGAATTTTTAATAATTTAAATACTTGGAATGTGAAAGAGCCATATAACAATTCTACATTTATCTTTTTTATATACATCTCAATTTAATTGTAAATAATTCACTAAACATTTTTGCTTTCATACCAAGTTATTAATTCAACCATAAGAAAAGCAAAAATGTTTAGAAATGTACAATCCACGTAAATTATCTTTTGGATTCTTATCAATCAAATTATTTATAAAAAAAAATAATGTCCCAATTTTTTATATCAAGACTTCTCTTCTATTTATTTTTATTATCATAACATTGTACTTAAGGACAATAAGTGTGAATGTTTTGAAAATGAACTACCCAACCGTATAACTAATTATTACCAAAATTAAATAATTATTGTTATAATTAAAATAATTTTACGATCAACCACTTGTATGAAAGTTTGACTATAGTCTATTCTCAATATATAAAATGTACATATTTATCAAAATTTTAAACTGAAAATTATAAAAAAAGATATGAAATTATAAAATTGTGTTTTCATTGATCCTTCTAATATTAAACAATAATATAGTATTAACCATGGTAACAGAGTGGAAACCTCTTAAGATAAAAACACGTATTTAATGTGAAAAGTCGGATACTATGAAATTATACTGCGGTCCCGACAAAATTGTTAACATGAAAAGAAAAATCATTTAACATGGAAAGTTTTCCGGCTTGAATGAACAAAATGTATCGGCAGCCGGGTCGTCAATCAGATGTTTTTACTCTTTATTAACTAGACCTGCAATTTCTTCAAACGAGAAACGAAAAACCCAAAAAATAATTTGCATTCGAATAAACAAAATATAGCTAGCCTTGGCAGATGCATCGTCACCCAGATATTGTTACTCTTATTTTCAAGGACTGCAATTTATTGAAGCACACAATAAATTGTTTAATAAAAGTTTGAAGACGGTCGGACTCAGTAGACGCATTTGGCGCAACCAATTACAGTAGACCTCCCATAACGCAACCTCATATAACGTTCCCCCTATAATTTTTGCAGCAGTTTGTAGATTGCCTGAGGAATGCGTGTTCAATCAACCATCTGTTGGAATTTTAAATAATCCAAAAAGGCATACACTCATATACCATCGACCCTCTACGGCAAACACTCATAAAACGTTGATCCCGCGCGACAGACACCGATTCAACAATCCCCCCTATAACGTACACTTGTGAAACATCGACCCCCCATGACATGCAGTTATATACCGTCGATATCATATAGCAAACACTCATAAAACGTTGATCCCCCGCGACAGAGACTGATTCAACATTCCCCCCTATAACGTACACTTGTGAAACATCAACCCCCCATGACATGCAGTCATATACCTTCGATATCATATGGCAAACACTCATAAAACGTTGATTTCTGTTTTTCTGCAATTACAAGCGGCTTTACACCCGTTCGTACATTTGCAGGATATTGTCATCAAAAGTTTCTGAAGAGAAAGCTCTTTGATAGTGGTAACTCAAGATAGACCCATACAGTGATAAGTGTCCTGTCCTGAGTGAGTCCTGATAAAAGACGAGGTTGTATCACAACCGCTGAAAGCATGAAGGAATAAAAGAGCGATTTTTACGCACTTATAATGTTGAAAACTGCTGACAGAGAACAGTTTGCTCGGTAACTTTCTTCTTCCTAGTTTTAAAAGAAAATCTTAGTGGATGATGAAGCTTGTACTGTGAGCATGATAAGGAGACCCGTGTCTTCTCCTACAAGTACAACGAATCCATGCTGTTGGGCAGTGTTAATTGCAAATGTGAAAATTAACTGGTCTGCATCTTCGTTTGCTTGCTTAACTGAAAAGCCTTCACTTTCAAGTTTATCGCTCAGCATGGTTATAAGCCATCTTTTGTTACGATCGTTGGATAAGAACTACTCTTGAGGCATTGAATATCACCTCAAGGGCAGTGTATCTCTGAGCACATCTTAGGCGTTCAGCTGAATTGGTACTTTTCACTGTTAGATCTTCTAGTTACCCATCAAAAACTATAACAGTGCCACCTTGATTGTAATATTTATTTATGTGTGCAACATATATAATATGTTCAGAATTACTGAACTAGTCTCACCATTCTTCCAAACTACGCAATGCAGAAGAAATCCTCAACCAATAACATAGGCTGCATCATGTATATTGAAATAGTCTATTTTTGAGTGAATAAATCATAAAAAGCAGATTTAGGAGTTTTCCTCATGCCGGTTTCATCCAAGAGTGACAATGGGCACTGTGCCAACTCACACTCGAAGTACTCCATCAACTCAGTGTCTGATTTCTTCAGCATGGCAATCCTACAAAAAAGCGCTTCCAGACTCACAGGAATTTCCTCTTAATCGATTTTTACGTTAAACTTGACTCCTCAGATGGGCATCACTACATAACTATGCTGCATATAGAAGAATTTCTAATTTCAAAAGCTCTGTGCCAGTTTATTCTTTCATCTCCCAGAACACCAGTACTGATGGACATCATAAAGTCTGAAATAGGAAATGGATCATAGGACTCAAACCAGTCTACAAACTTTTGAACATCTTTGTTGTCATGCAATATTCTTGCATCCCTGGCGTCAGTGTGCTTTTCAGAAGTAGTGAATGACAAACCGCATAAGTCTTCTACTTGCTGTGAAATAGTAGTAACAATTGGCATGGTGAGAATTCAATTAGTTCAAGTGCTGTCAGAAATATCACGACCATGACTAAGACCACCAGTACTTTTCAACGATCGCATCGATGTCTGTTCAATCGTCATGTTCGTTCAGATTCCACTCCAAAATTTGTCTGTTCATTTGATTGTGAACCAACCATTCACCACGAGGCGTTCATACTCTATTAGTGTAAGTTTACTCTTAAGGATCAACATATCATGTACATGAAGTTGGGCCGACTTTGTGTACAGAAAATGGCCACTGGCATGGATGTATGTTAACATCTTTAACACAATTGAGACTTAGCTCCCAATCTCGGCTCCTTTCAGCTTATAGAACTGCTTCATCAGAGTTAATGAACAAGTTTTAAGTAGAACTACCAAATATCTCCAGTTGCCACTATCAAAGAGCCTTCTCTTCAGAAACTTTTAATTGCTATATCCTGTAAATGTACGAAAGGAAAACTGATTTTCCATATCTTTAGATTCATTTGAGTTGTCTTCTTTATCATTCAACTAAAGCAACTCGTCATCATCGTTTCCTGTAGTAGTCACTACATCAGTTTCGGAAGGAGCGTTCGTGCGCAAATGGTGTTTGCAGCTCCCATAAATCGTTGAGCAGTTCATTTCTGTTTTTCTACAATTACAAGCGGCTTTACACCCTTTCGTACATTTGCAGGATATAGTCATTAAAAGATTCTGAAGAGAAGGCTCTTTGATAGTGGTAACTGGAGACAGGCAATATTTGGTAGTTCTGCTGCTTAGAACTGGTTCATCAACTCTAATGAGGCAGTTCATTCATGCTCAAAGGAGCGGAGATTGGTAGGTAAATCTCAATTGTGTCAAGAAGATATCACCATACTTCCATGCCAGTGGCCATTTTCTGTGCGCAGAGTCAGCCACAGAAATATGTAAAGCCCTATATTATAAAATTGACAAAGAAATGCGGGCAAAAGTTGTAACATGATATTAAATTCTAAATTACTTAAAACTGGTAAACTTCCATATGTTCCAGGGTTTCACCTTTCGGCATCTTCAGGCTACATTATATGTGGGCAGTGAGTGAACATATAACATACTAGTTCGCTAACGCATTTTACAAAACTAACTAATAAGATGTCGCATTGATCTTCCCTGCTTGCAAGTTGGGGAAAGTTACGTTAGCCAAAATATAAAAGGATATTGCTCATCGCATGACTCATGTCATTTGCACCATATAACCTCCTATAACATCCCCCCCTATGACGTGGTACCTATCTTGATGTTATAGGGGGGTTTACTGTATTATGTTCAGGGATATAAATAATACACATAGAACATATTTTTTAAATATATTTTAATACAAAAAACAGTTTATAGCAATTTTATCAAGAAAGAGGTTATCAAAATTTATTTTAAGATATGAAAACTTTTATAAAACTGTTGATAATTTGTAATAAATAAATAAATATGTTGTACGTACAAAATATGTAAAAATGTAAAAGTAATGCAATAAATAACAAGTATGAGTTTGGATTCTTTTCACCAGTAAAGATTATGAATATAATGAAGCAAAAGGTTAATGTAAAAAAATATATACTATTCTTGTAAATATTTAATTAGTATTAGAATAAAAAAATTTTGCGATATTATAAATGGTCTTATATTAGAGGAATGTAAAAAAAATACAAAAGATAGTATTCAAACACTCACCTACAAACATATCGAAATGAATTAAAATTTATCTATTTCTTCACATCATTCTAGACATTATAACAGAATATATTTATAAATAATAGGATAACCTTATACCAACAATGAATGATTCAAAAATAAAAAGTAAAAATGGTTTATACATTCATAGATCAAATGATTCTTTTTGTGCTTGTTTTACTTTACTGCTAGATAGCGATCATATTTTTATTTTGGCATCATTTGATCAACCATGAAATACACTTTAAAAGTTTTCGGTCTTTTAGTTGTTGTAAGTGGATGCAGAGACATCTCCTCCGTGACCAGTCCAATTTGTGTGAACATATTTGCCTTCTTTGCCAAGCAGTTCATAAGTATGTGCGCCAAAGTAATCTCTCTGAGCCTGTAATACAATATTATTAAGTATATATTAATGAGGCATTTTGTAATTAAGCGCTACTACTACAATCTTATTACTCTTTTCATGCCTTAATAATTACTATTTTGATGTATATAATATTAGTAGGTCTCTTTGTGTTGCCATCAATGCTTGAATCATTTATCCGTTTGCTTGAGATGGTCGGCAGTTTGATTTTGTTAATAATTTTTAAAATTAACAAAGGATTCAACAAAAGTAACACGGCACTGAATATTGACATTTAAATGACATACCTACCTACCTGTATTAAGTTTTGTATCCATAAACTCAAAAGTTACTACTAGTCATCATTTACTGATTTTCAAACAGAGATGATACTTTCCTCATTTATAATGCATAAAATTAATTATATTTAATACCTGGAGCAGGTTAGCTGGCAAAACTTCCGAACGGTAGCCATCATAAAATGCCAAAGCCGAACTGAAAGCAGGAACAGGGACTCCGAGAAGAACAGCTTGTGAGACAACCTCCCTCCATGCTTGTTGACTGTCAAGAATGGCCTTCGAGAAGAAATCGTCCAGAAGCAAGTTGGAGAGATTCGGGTTGCGGGAATATGCCTCTTTGATGTTGCCTAAGAAGACACTGCGGATGATACAGCCTCCGCGCCACATCAAAGCAATTCCTCCATAATTCAATTGCCAGTTGAAAGACTTTGCAGCTTCACGGAGCAGCATAAATCCTTGAGCATACGATACAATTTTGCTGGCATATAATGCCTGACGGATCTTTTCCAAGAATACTTTCTGTGGGTACTTCGTGATGATTGCCTTGTCAACATTTTTTGACAATGTTTTACTGGCAATGACTCGTTCATCTATAAAAAAAATCGGACAATCAAAACTATTCTAAACCAGTTAACGCTTACGTCTTCAGACATTAAACAAAAGTTTGAAAACAGATCTTGTTAAGAGTTCTAGTTCGTTGTATCGATAATGTAGTTTAAGATATAATTTTTAAAAGAATTTGTCGGTTCAGAACGCAACGTTTCATCTCATTTTTTTATTCTCATCTATTCTGACTAATGTCTTCAAGAGAAGCTGGTTCTAACCTTTACAAGATATGACATACTATGTATGTATCTGGAGGATATTTTCCAATGATATGAATAACATAATCTTGTATTTATTTACATATATAATTTAAACAAAAACCTCTATCCTCTTTTTTTCTTAAAATAATTATGTACTTTATATAAATAGCAATTAAAAGAAATGATGTTCGAAATGTATACAAAATTATGTCACATCCGGAAAATATCTTAAGTGGTGGTGAATCTAGATTCTAGATTTTTTTTGACTAGTTGTCTAGCAGAAAACTATTACATTAAAATAAATATAGGCCCTTTGCAAACTTCTTACTTTGTGATTAAAACAAATTCCATACATGTTTCTCTATGTTCCCTTTTGCCCAAAAAGACATGCGATAAAATAAAGTTTAATTATTATATTAAAACTGTCTAGTTATTAAAATAATTATGTGATTATTTAAACCTTTCAATGCACTAAGACAGCGAGCAAATACAGCTTCTCCAATAAGGGTAACAGGTGTTCCATATTCCAGAGCCGAAATAGCAGTCCATTTTCCTGTGCCTTTTTGACCAGCCGAGTCACGAATTTTCTCCAGAAGATATTTTCCTGAAAGACAATATTGTTCACAACATCAGAGCAGTTACCTCGAATGAGGAAATGGTAGCATTGATGATGTGCTTTATCACTTAAGGTATATAATTTAGGTAAAAAAACGCATGGTATAGAGCAACAGGTTACGCGCCACATTTATAAATTGCAATATCTAATGACTATTAAAAATGTAGAATTTCAATCCATATTAATAAATCTTATCCAATAATATTACATATATTTTTAAATCTGAAAGGAAGAATTCTCGCAAGATGCTAGGATACGTAAATAATCGATCATAAACAATGAGTTTGGATGTAATATGTGGAATTTTCATATTAAATGCATTTGTTTATGTATTAGGTAATGAATGATGTTTTATTCAACGGTCAATTTTTCTTCATCCTCGTAAAGTTTGTTCTGATATTCATACAGCACTGAAATTAAGATTCATAGAAAGTGATTACTGAACCAAAAAACTTTAAGATAAAAAGAAAAATGCAGCAAAAAAATAAAATCAAATCGCTTTGCTAAAATAAAATTGATAAAGAACAGCAAATTGTGAAACACACTTATTTATATATGCATTATTATGAATCAGTACACCATAATAAAAAATACTGTTTTTAGCTTTTAGGCAGCAAATCTCTTGAAAAGTGTTTCATGGTTTTGAAAAAAGTTAAATATATGCAAAAAAATCAGGTAAAACATCGCATGCAAAGCTGGTCATATTTACAGATGAGTCTACTGAAAGATAATGTTTTTTTGAAAACTAAGAACTAGATATATATATGATTTAACAGTAATATGTGATTTTTTTTAAATGTATGTCTTATCAGTTTTTTAGACAAGCAATTATGCAAAAGCTATTTGATGTATCACATTAAAATTGGTCCTAATTCTCTACAATATTCCTTCAATGTGATATGCTCACCATCATTATCCTTGAAGCGAAGAATATCCTTTGTGATATCAATCAAGAATGAGTCCAACTCTCCTTTGTTCCATTCTTCAAATACATCAGCAATTTCATCCTGGTTCATCCCTGAGAAAAAAGACAGTATCAGAATTTGATGTTACTTCAAAGTGGCAATCATGTATAAATAATTGGTTTGAATGGAGTCTACAAAGATTCTCACCTAAACCACCTTTCATGATATGATATGCTTCGCAAATGAGTTGCATGTCTACATATTCAATTCCATTATTAACCATCTTAACACAATGAC
>JAGVSQ010011014.1:0-12526 GCA_022683975.1 Rhyacophila evoluta
TTCCCCGGGTTGCTAGGTGCGCACGCTACCAACTACGCTAACCGAGGAGACAAAAAGAGAGGATATTATATTAACATAAAATTAATGTCTGCTTATTATAGAATAATAAGTGTACAAAAATGAAAGCAGGATAAATAAATAAAACAACTAACTGAATGGTGAAAAAATATATTTTTGGGATATAATATTGAGATTTTCTTTCGTCATTTTTTTTTATATATCTTAATGAATGTTGCCATGGTTATAATACTTATTGGTGTTTATCATATTTTTGGTCAAAACATCCAGTGTTTCTTCGAACTGGTGTTGAACCATCAGATTTCACGTTTCGTCACAATCCGAATGAATTTGAATTATTATATTTCTCATCAACAATCCTTTGTGGTCGGATCTTTTTATTCCGAACATTTTTAGAAATGTAGTATCAGACCCTTTTACCAGTTTCATATTTCCATCAAGGTATTTTGGAAAATTCAATTATTTCACTACGTTCTATTGAGCCGTTAGCTACGTTCAAATGTACCTCCACATATTTTTCAGCGATAATAGAATTCGATTGCATCCAAAAAGGCATGCAAACTTTCAGAAGAGCCCATTTTGTACAGCTATTGATGAAATATCTGGACCACATATAAATGAAGGTCTGGCTTAAGCAGCTTTGCCAAATTGCTACGACTAAGGGCTTTTGACAAGGCGTGAAAGATACAAAAAAAAAACAGAGACGCATTTCACTTTACAAACTGAATGCATCATTGAGGTCGCTATATCACAGTAATCTATATGGCTTGTCTGTATTCATTCGAATATTATTTTTCTTCCAATAAATCGTCCATCTGTTTTTCTCCACATTTCTCCAAAGTTTCCACAATATCCAACGACTCCCCTTTGGGAATTCCATATCCTGTGTCTAATCCGTGAGGATTTGAGGGTGTCACACAATCAAGGTTGGCCTCCTTCCTCAAGGAAGTGTCAATGTCAACCGAGGAGAAGTACGCCACTGATCGGGGGAGGTCATTGAAACCGAGCCTGTGGACGAAAAGAGAAAAAATATTATTATTCATAAAATTTATAACTACTATGACAGACATGAATTAATGGCTTGATATAAGGCGCCAAGTATGACCAAATTACAAAAATTACAAAATTACAAAAACTAGATACCTACAAAAAATAATTATATTGTATATAAGTTGTAGTATAAGAACATAAATTACTTATTATTTTTGCCTACTCAAAATACATTTCCAAGAATACGTGTACAACAAAATAAAAACAAGATTAAAAATAAAGAAGTATTCATCAAATGTAAGATTAAACGATAAAAATCCGCTCGTTTTTCGTTATAAAAAATATTGTAAATGTTAAACATGTATGTGCAAAAGAACATAATTTATCCTATTTCTTGATTGATAAATATTTTTTCGTTTTCTGATTGAAAATCAGTGGAGGTCGAAAAAAATTATCACTCGCGTTCTGTTGAAAAACGACTTTTCAAAGTAATGGCATCGCAGTCTAGTCGAAATTTCTATTAATTCCAAATAGCAATGGAGGCTGTATTAGTGTGAGAGACAGAAAGCGAAAGCGATGGAAAATCATTTTGCTCAGTAAAAGGGTTGTCTCCATGGCACTCCAAATTAAATTATTGCCCTTCTCAAAGGGCCGGAAATAGAATTTTCGCTAATGCACTTTGCATTTTAAGTTCGATGCCGGTCGCCAGAGTTTGTTGATGTTTTCTTAAACCCATAAATAAAGATTGACGATGGGGAACTTTTGCTATTAAACGGTAATTACTTTTGGAAATCCTTTTAATACTACGAGGAATACAATCATTCATCTATGATATATTTATCATAAAATTAACATACTTTAATTACTTTATTATAGTTTTCTAAATACGCTACGCCAACCCTTAATTCATAGAAAAATTAACGAGACGGTTGTAATAAAATACTTTATAAGAAAATTTTACGTGTTTCATTTTGTATTTGGATTTAATCAGTTGTACAAGCGATGTGATCATAACTTAAACCTTTAACCTAACTAAAAAAAATAAAAAACGCAGACCATTGTTGAGGAGCGAAAAGTCACTAACATTTTTGTTAAAAATAAGTTAGATACATAATTTTTAACTCCGCATACACGGATAAAGTCGATCACTAATAATCTAAGCTCAAACAAAGTGGTATTGCGAATAATCAGTAAATATATTTTTATATACATTGACTTAGGAAATTTACAGACCTGATTAAGATATCAATTATTGCATTGAAAGACTTTAAAACTACCGAATACGCCATAATTATAACAAAATAAACTTGTATTATCACATAGACATTTCACAAAACATTCACTACCTCAAAACTGTCAATTTGTCACTTTGTGACTTTTTGCTCTACGGCGGCGATATTATATGACACTAAAGCAATTATAATAGATACCAGATTTAACAATAAGAGGATTAATGTCTAATATTAATTTATGCGCAGCAAAACCTCGATTAAAGAAACAATACATATAAGCATATGTACAGTATGGAAACGGATAAATTTTCCGAGTTATTCATGGTAGCATTGATTATATTATATATTTAACCAATGTAAGATAGGAATGTAAAGAGGACATTGTTTTAAGCGAGGTAGATAGATAGCATCAGGCACTGGCAAAATATTATTGATTTGAAGGGTGTTCAAGATTAATGTGATGTATTATCAAGATTCTTACAATAGTACCTATAAGAAGAATTTATATTTTTAATAGGTTTGAATTGAAAATTAATTTCCACCAGCAATTCAGTCAATGATATCGATTACAAATTTGACTGTAAATTCTACTTGAAAGCTTAGTGCACTAATCAACGTTTCATACTACGTACCTCCTTATTTGTGAGGAACTTTTGGGTATTTTAAATTGTCTTTTACTCGCTGTTCAATTCTATATACAAGTGATATGCCAGCTGTATGGAAAGATTTTTACTATGTGATACATTTGGTAATATAACAAACTACTTCTGGCGAACAATCGTGGATTAATTAATATTGTAAATAAGAATTGTCTGGTAAGCAAGAAAAAAACGTCAATATCAACAGGTTTGCGTCTGCTAGAAACTGTACAACTTGAATCAATATTCAATTAGCAGAGTGATAGATAACTCAATTAAAAGTTCGTTACTCGAACTTACTTCATGCACTTCGGAGTTTGATTTATGGACGTGGAGGTTATTCGACGTTTTCATCCCAGTACCATAGAAGAGAGCTTTTATGCAATACACTTTGAATAAGATATTCAAGCAATGTCTTAATTCGTAATCACAAATATTTGCGTTAAACAAAACAATAATACAGTAAGTATTTCACATGTTTGTAAAATACAAACAGTTTTTATCAAGTGTTGAATAAAACAATTTTTCTTCGCCTTGGTATTTGAGGTACGCAAAATCATTGGAATGGACACGGTTAAAAACACAATTAGGAATTGATAGGTATTTCCTATGTCCATTTATATCCTTGCCCACTCTGAATGATATAGCATATAGCATATGAATCTCTACAGCAAAAAGACTTATCTTGATATTTTATTTCCCTCAAGAATTAAAAGGGTTGGAAAACAGCTGCATAAAAGCACCACATATACTCGTATACACATATCTATAACCACACGATTGCATATACTTGGTTATACATGTAGAATTAAAAGCTCAAAAACAAACGCGCGGGTCCTACAGGCCGTTCAAAGCAAAGGAGGGATGAAGCACTGTTAAAGGCGATTTTTTCACTAGTAAATGAGAAAATTTCGTGCTATTTTCCTCAAATATTTTCTTTACAATATTTGAATAGGTGCGTGTTTTTATTTTAAAAGAACTCAGTCCTAATTATAAAGATAATATATGCTTTCGTTTTTATAAATAATTAAAAATCTATACAATACGAGCTGCAGGCTAAGGATTCTTTCAATAAACTTACGAGTTTTATTTTGAGATTTCTTTTTGAAGAGTTGATTACGTAAATTTCCTAAAAGAATTTCGACAACATTATTTTCGATATTAATAGTCGTTTAACTTCTTTGGAATTATTTAATGATTTGATTACGCGAAACAGGAAGAAAACAACTAGCAACAGAAGCCGAACATTATTGAATCAAAAATAATTTTAACAGCTTTATCTTTTGTTTGTTGAACCATGTTTACTTAATCGCAGGAGTATTGTTTTCTTATTTTTTTCCCTACCTCTTACCAACTAAAACTATATGGAGCCCGCTATCGGTCCTTTCAGTTTCCTGACTATTTTATCTAAGGTGGGTACCAAGAAGTTCAGTTGTTTCCTTTTCCTTAATTTAAGCTAGCTAATACTCCTACTATAAATTTTCTATAAGTAAAGATGTGTATTTATATCTGAGTGATATGATAATTACACTTAAATTAACGTTGTTATTCATAAAATAAAATGACTTGACACGACGAATTAGATCCGACAACCGAGTTAACACGTGGGAGATCTAGTATCCAATACATTCTTTTTTTTTTAAAGCATCTGCAGTTCGATATATGACATGAACGATAGGTGTGTATATACAGCTTTATCTAAATTCAAAACGACTTTAACAAATGCTCAACTAATATTCTATCACAGTTACTATGCATCATAAACGATTTTTTTTAATGGTATTGTATGTTATTTAGTTTTTCACATAATAACGCGTAGGAGGTAACTCATGATATATGTTTAATTTATTTTATCTTTTCGAAACCGGAGTAGGTGTGTGATGTATGGGTTTTGAGCTCAAGCCAACGAATGACCCATGTAATTTCGTCATCGAGCTTTTGAAAGCTTCCAAAGCGACAGTCAAGATGCAATCGTAAAACATGTCACTTTACAGCGGCATTTCCCGCAGAGGAATTCAATTTGCTGCCGGAAGAAATAGGGCTGTCGTTAAATGAAGAAAGGCAATGATTTCATAGAAACGAGCTTCCGCACTCGAAATTCTTGGTGGTAGGAAATGTATATTATGTTAAAAGCCCACCCGCAAAGCTTGATGGGATTATTTGCATGACACTTTTAAGCTTTTTTGAAGACACGAAACGCTAACACCGTGTATTTTGTCGTTCTCGTATCCCGTGGTTATAACTTTATCCTCAAAGTAGATGATAGAGTACTATTGCATGACGGTTTTATTACCAGCCTGTGTTCACATCCCTTTCACATTTCATTTACATACATATACTGGCAATAATATAATATACATCATATAAAAAGATAAAATAAATATTGACTGGAAACACAATTTATAGCATTGGCAGAATGTGATAAAGGAATTACAATATTAACAACACTGAATCAACCTAAGGTGGTAACATGGCATGACATGAGACATGCCGTTGAGTAGTTTCTACCAGTATTTAGATAAGGATTAGTATTGAAGATGGAATTGGGCTGGTTAAGTACGAAATGTACCGAGGTTATAATAATAGAACGACTACGAATCAACGCTGTAAAAGACAATATATAAACTCTGCAAAACATCTTGTATTATTTCTGCGTTGCTCATTATGGTTTAGAACTGATTTTAATCCTAAGAAAAAATTATCATGTTATTTAAGAGTATTATTTACGATAAATTTAAATGAATGGTTAAAAACCAATAACAAGTACTCTCGGAGTAAAACGTTTCATTTATATGCATCGGGAAAATTGAAATGAAGGATTATTTCTGAGCCGAAAAAATACTGCAATCTAATCGTGTTTTATAAAAAAAAATGGTTTTTCTGATATACGCGTAACTTCCGAAATATTATCGTCCCAAATCTCGTACCCGCATAAATTATTGACAAGTTTTCAAATATGAAAAAGAAAGTTTTTAGAAGTTCCTTTTTTAAGATCGTGTTTTCAGGAAATCCCGCCACAGGTATTCGCGGTCGCTTATGTGTGAAACAATTACTTTCAGGTAACGGTGAGTACCAGGTATTGCGCTGAAAGCGATTATCAGGAAACTACCGATCGAGCGTTTTTTGAAAGCAGTCAATTTTTATTGATAATATATACCACTACAATGATAGTATAAAGTAAATCTATATCTACAGTAGCATAATTAAGAGAAGAGCCTTAAATTCAATATATTTTTATCATTCCCCGTCCGAAGAATGTATATACTTATTATATAAATATAAAAAAAATATTTGTTAATATTGGCGAAGAATTTGACAAAAAACCCAATACAAAATATATGATAGCATTCTATTTCAGCAGTTCCATAACTAAACTTTACTGGCAACAGTATTTATTTAAGGGAATTTTACTTAGACAGTCTTTTGAGAGGTTTCTAAATAAGTTTTGACATCAAGTAAATTGTTTAAATGTATTTCTTATTCCTGTTTAGTATTGTTCAACACTAATAATAGCTTGTAAAAAAACATATTGTATTTAATGATACCAAAATCGAAAATTCAGAAGATGTACTGCCATATCCTCAGGGCGGTATTTTTATTATATAGGAACGTATAATCATACCGTTTTTATGAAGAAATTGAGCGAATTTTATACACACCACATTTTAGTTTCTCGCAGTTATTGAAATTTATATGTTTTTTTCTGCGAGGCTATTTTTTTTCTAAAATACGTTTTTTTAAAGGTATCATTTTCTCTTTGTTTGTTCCTCATTACTTAGGATTCTGATCCTTCGGAATGCTTTATGTTGTAGAAATAAACAATTCATCTTGTCGGATCGAATTTTATTAAAAGCCAAGAGCCCGAATCAAGGATGCTTTAACCTCAAAAACCAATATAAAATAACTTTGATCGGACTTAAATATCTTTATTCGTAATCGCCTCAGTTTTAAACAGACATTAATTACACTACGAAGGAAAGTATTTTTTTAAACAGTCTTGCTCTGTGGAATAACAAAATAAAGACGTTTTATCAAAAGTATTTATTAAATTCTCTATTAAACTTTAAAAAATGCTGTTTAAAATGGTCGATACAAAAAATCCACAAAATCCTGAAATAAAATTTATATAAAAGTAAACAAAAAAATAGAAACTTTATTTATATAATGAGTCTAAGGAGTTCATTAGATAGATTGTAATCCATGAATTTAGAAAATATCGTCCTTCATACTCACTTTTTGGTATAATCGACAACTGGTGAGTGAGTTAAACTTGTGGTTTTGAAATAACTCGTATGGTTATTATAGATAATATGTATAAATTTAACTATATACGCTCCGAAATTGTAAAAACATACCAACGTCTGCTCTGATTGATTTGATGGACTGATTTTCACTCAAAAAATTGCTCAAGCCATTGCGAGATTTATTTTTTATACAACTACAATTGAATCTATGACCTTACATCTAGCTTGCCGATTCGGATCGACGATTAAAATATACATCAACGGTCCCTAATGTATTACATTTTTAATCGAGTATTTTTTGTGTTAAATTTTCAATGGTGCACGAGGGCGCCCCAAATGACTGATTACTTTAAAAGATCGCTTTAATAAATGTAATGAAAACGTATTTCTAAAAAACAAACACGGAAAGTGAATTAGTGTACAATGAATAATAAAAACGTTTTTTCTTGTATATTCGATGAGTAAAAATAAGATTAGATGTAAAATATCTTCAAATTACATGTTTTAAACACGTGACATGCTTTTTATACGTGGATGCATATACATCTATAATAGAGCCGTCATTTACACGCAGAGGTCTGATTCAAATCACTTTTTTAAAACCGATAACGATAAAAATTATTTTCACACACATCCACATCATAAAAACAAATTAGTCCGTATTAAGCGTGGAGGCAAAAAGCTTTTGTGACCAAGTTTTTTCGATTAAAAATGTTAAAGTTTTGACACCAAAGTGAAAGGTGCGTAGATTTTAGAGCTTAATTTTCTGCCTATAAAATATTCCCCGGCAGGTATTTAAAATTAATTCTTATTTACAATATATATAAACCATAATATGAGACGCAGCTGCGGCAATATTAATCGATCAAATTTCGGATCTTTCATAGTTTTACTTGATAATATTTACCAAGTAAACAGAATGCGTGACGTGAAAAATTATTAATTATCGGGCCAATGGTGATTATAAAATAGATCAATAAAGTTACGGACAGCTTTTCAAATCCTGGATTATCCTGTCAAAACATTGTGTGATATAATGATACTAAAGTAAAATAATTTTTCGACTTTTTAAGGTTATTTTTAGGTTATACGGCTACAAAGTTAGGCACTAACTGGGTCTCATTTTTTAGTTATAATTTAACACAGGACATGTTTCTGATACATTTTTCATTTAATACTATAATAGGTTGTATGATTTGGCTTTTTGCTAGAAAGACACTGGTAGTAAGTGATGATAGCCTATACGATTAATAACATAGATAGTTATATTTGGTACTCGTCTAAAGGTAATCCTACATTTTGTAAATCCAATTGTATTTACTTGTACATAAGAAGATGTAATTTGAGTATAATATTTTCATGCTTTTAAGTGAAGCATATGGATTTGCACAGCAGATATATTTCCGCAAATTAAACAATAAAAAAAATGTGAAAATCCAGAGAATTGATTTTTGTAAATTGATCCAGTCCAGGAATTTAACCCGCAGTCTCCGCTCTGACGGACGCTAATCTCTCGGTTTCAGATGAGACTAGAAATAGCATACTGCGGAAAAATAATCACATCGACAATATCAATATAATATAATGTTACGATACAACGTCGTACGAAAATCAGCTACGGTGGACATCAAAAGCCAAATGGTATCAGTGCAACAGAAAAAATATCCTCACCAGTACAAATTAAATAAATCGTAGACGTGCTACGGACCGTAGAGGTACTACGCGGAAAGCTATTTTTTTGGAGATTGAGCTGAAATTAACAATGTTTTGCACTAATAAAATTACTCTTAACAACTTCATTTCGACAACGCACATGTAGCCTAATAAATTTTTACGTGTGAAAGTTTTAGACATTTTCGAATAGTGTGATATATATTAATTTAAACTATTTTTTACGAAATTTGTTTGATATTATCAATTTAATAAAAATAAGTGCAGCGGAGATCAAGAATTTGGTATTAATCCATGATAATATTTCTCTAAATGATTTTAAAATGATTTTAAGAAAAGAGGGATGTTTATTTTAATATTTTAATATTTATTCAATTTCGCTACAGCCGTAAACGACACCAACTTAAGGTTAATCTTCGCATGAATTCGACATTTTTATAGCATAACATAAATATACAATGTTGGTTTTAAAACAATAAAAAAAGTTAACTTTTTATGACACTCTATTGGCATCTAATTCAGAGGCAGTAAATTTAGAGATAATTTTATATTAAAAACAATAAAATTTAAATAAAATCAAGCTACAGAAAGTTTACTTGTTAAAGAAATACAAATTGTAAGAGCATCTGAGAAAAAGCTTTTACTTGGGCATAAAATACATTGTTGTTGCAGGTATACTGTTTTATTTACAACTGTGTTATTGAATTATTTTCTTTTATAGTATATTGGTCTGCGGGGAAATGTAACCAATCGGAAAATCGAAGGCTGAAGCCGTGATGCAATTTTACGCAGGACGATTTCTTTCATGAAAAGTGACTTAAAATACTCGTTTCATACTGAGCTCAATTTCTCGGTATTTCCAAATGGCAGTTAGTAGTGAAAATATTACATTTATTATTAAAACTAGGAGGGTTAACTCTAAATTCTCATCGCTCACTAGCTCGATGATTCGCTGACATTGATAAAATATTTAAAAAGCTTACTGTAGTTTTTTTACTACAAGATAACTTTTTACGACCCATTACTAGATAAAATATATCGAAGGTGAGCATTAAAATCGAACGTAAAAGCTCATTTATACGTAGTTCGACTTACAAGTGAACAAAGTTACACGACTAACTTCATACGCACATTTCATGTAAAATAAGCTCAAGATGAAGAAACATGACTTCTTTTCTGTGTTTGTTGTAGTGTAGATAATTCTCAATATAAAATGCGTACTTATAAATTTAAAATTATTATTGTAGACTACGTTTTCTCACGATCGTAGTTCTACGTGTAAGTTAGTTTTTAAGACCGTCATTTAAGCTGTGACAAAATTATCAAGTTTATATGTATAGTCTTCATAATGGTGTCACAATCCAATAGGCATTCGAAGTAACTTATTTATTTGAATAATTATTTAATATTCCCTCCACGAAGATATTTTAGAAGATTAATACTCGATAGATGCTGGAGTATCACTAGAACAAGAAGTTCATCTGAGATAGAACAAATGGTAGGCATGATTCGAATCAAATCTATTGCTTGCAAGTATAGTAGCTTATGATACTGATGGGGCTAATAAAGTTGAATACTTAATAATCTTTTTTATGTTTACTTTATAAATATTAGCATTCAATTTGCCTTGTGTTTTAACAACGTCAACGCAGACTTATACATTACAAGAAAAGTTCCACTAAATTTTTTTTATTAAATTGAAAAATTTAAAATTTAGAGTATTCGAAGACTTAACGCATAATTCTAATGATTCAGTACTGTATGTTGTGCGACTGTGACACAGTATTATTTTAATTTGATTTCATTTATACTAATGAATATTTAAAAATGATTTTTGATTGTGACACATAATAAGTACCCAGCGATATTCTATACCGCATTATTAAACCATTAATGTAAAGCAAAGTAAATAATTCATACACATATGCTAAAGCTTATCATTGATTATATTCAATATTTTATACGCGATCATCGCTATTACGAATAAAAAAATAAAACAAACCAATCGGTATGTATATGTTACTTATTCAGGTGCGGCGGAGTACAATTAAACTATCGCTGATGTGACTATAGAGTGCAGAAATGTTTTGTTATCGAATCAAAAATTCTGCGCCATACTACACACCACGGTGGTGCAACATAAAAATAAAGCCCAGGGGCAAGGTTATGTGATGCACTTCCGCGCGAGAGTTTGCGGAAAATCCGACACAGATATAAAATATGAAGCCACCTCACTTCCTGTAAAATCATGCAGAATATTTTACTGTTATTACCAGGACCGTATTTAGCTATTTCAACGCTCGTGTAAAAGTATATTTACCTTAAAATAAAATAATTAAATAATTAAAATAATAAAAAGCACTAATACTATACAAGGCAAAGACTAATACAGTGTATGTATGCCTCATGAAAGGCTTAACCATGTCTGGCTTTTCTTCCAACAGGTGAAATCGCTTTGTTACATAATACCGGCAAGTATTCGTATTTGGTGAAATTAAATTAGGTAAAGCTTCTGATATATGGAAGGAAGTTATGTATGGTAACACTGGAGTGGTTATATGAACCACGGTTAAAGAGGAAGAAACAAACTTACAAGCAGTTTATTTTTTATGTGAAATAAAAATTATATAAGTCGATGGTGTCCTTGAAGATATTTATAATTTATAAAAATAACTATGTATTTATGTTACGAGTCCACTCTTTTAAATTTTCGCACGAATCGATGCATTGTGTGAAGTCTACAAAATATGATCTAGCAGTGAGAAATATAAATGGAAAAGTTGTTTTATATTTATTTTAAATGTGATGAAAGGGTGAATGTCATTCATATTGGCTGAAGTCCCTTTATCGAAAAGTGAATATTTTTATCTAACGTTAGACACTGTTGGTGATATATCATATAAACCAAGGAATTGTATTATCAATAGTTATATTGTTATATAGTAAACTAAATTATTTTTTGTCGATAACTACTTGGGTTGCGATACCGTTAACAAGACTATTGAATAATGGTATCACAACCAAAATAGCTATCAACAAAATTAATTGATATGTGAAATTTAAAATGAATATACATAATAATTAATTTTATTCTAGAATTATATTTTTATAAGCTTTTATTAGGGCTGTGCATATGTCGAATGAAACATTTGAAAGGTATCCGATCCTCTCAATTCATCCCTTGTCATCAAGAGAAAACCGTATAAAATAAATATCCAGCAGATAAGGGATGGCCACCCGGTGCAAGTGGCTTATGCACCGTGCAACAGATTCTGCTAGCGTGAAATGTTTATCACAGTTTAGAAAACGACAAAAATGCTAAACTAAACATGAATTCACGGAACCTGAAAATACTTTAAACATCCTTAAGTGCATGTTTGCGTGGCAAATTATAATCAAGATGTTTTTTTTTTCTTCTTACATTATAGATCATCTTTTTAAACTCTGTCTTATATTATAGAATTTCTTGTCAATTACATCATGTGGGGTTGCCTCCATTTGTCGATTGTGTCGATTGCATGGTAAGAACTTCTTAAATCGATAAAACAATTAATCTGACATTATTTTATAGTTTCTATAATGAAATTAAGAGTGAGATATATTTTCAATACTAATTAATAGGTCACGTAGTAGTCTATCTTACTGTCTAATTTACTTACTTGGCAGACACTCTCTTTGTCCTTCTATTGTAATTCTTTCTTTGTTCTTTTTTTGTATTTAAATATGTTTTTGA
>JAGVSQ010011015.1:0-12526 GCA_022683975.1 Rhyacophila evoluta
GATCATGGCAAAAAAATATTTATTTCATATTTATTAATTTATTTCATTTATCACTCGTGTCAGATTGATCATTAAATTTAGACACAGAGATAATAAAAAATCACTAATTGCATAAAATGAATGCAAAAATATAACATTCAAAGACTTTTTATTAAATGTGTTTTTATGTTATATTCGAAGATTTCGGTGTCATTTTTTTTTAAATCGTTAAAAATATTAATCAAATTTTTCTCAATGGCAACTTTTCCGGGAAATTGTCATTAGAGTAAAAGATGGTGGCCCCTGGTAAGTTATTTGACATTTCATTATCAATTTAATTCAATTTAGCATTTATTTAATGAAAACGAACACGTTTGTCAGGCATTCAGTCAGCTGTTCTCATTTTCGGCCTCTGTGACGCCTTTTATTGAATTTCGCTTTGAGTTGTGGCGTCAATTATTATTGTTATTGGACCGTTTTCAATTTGAAACCAATAAAAATTTAAATTTTTTATGATTTCGTTGAAACGTTTAGAAAGAAATGAGGTCAAAATTTTCTTTGTAAATTTAATAATAGAATGGAAAAACTGAAGCGATATAATTGAATAATGGTGATAATGGTAATGGTTAGAAAATAATCAATGAGTGTCATTCGGGTGAATACTTTAGGCAGCAGGCGTTTAAGTAATTTTAATTATAAATAGTTAATTTATTATATTTAATTGCTTTTAATATTAGTTTCACTCGATGTTTAATATTCTAGTATGTAGAAATCAAACCTCCATTCCCCCATGCGAGGCGTGCACGCTGACTTGTACTATACCGAGAAGATAATTTAGACGAGAGCTCATTTAGAAGTCTAAAAAAAAATATGTACTCTTATTTATAGGTAAAGTTAAAAATATAAAGAATTTTTTAACTGACGTGAAATATTCGTATGCAGATGTGACTTAAGCTTTAGTGTTATTGGCCGAATATAAATATTTCAGTAGACGCTTAAGTATCAAAACTTAAGTCGAGTCATACCCAGGTGGCCACACAATAATATTTACGTATTACGTAGTATAATGTTGAATATTTAAATTTGAATGTCCACGTGTAAAACGCTTGTAAAAATATTTGTAAGGAAGGCAGGTGTATTTACCATTTGTGGAAAACGAGTGATGGGGGAGTGTCATGAATTAAGATTAGGTTTCCCAAAGATAGGGGAGGAACATTTTCCGCGTGGCAAAAGCATTCGAGCTAGATGTAAACGAGAAAGCTCTGTGGTATGACACGAACACGTGTATTCCCATAACTTTAATGATCCCGGGAATTTATCTCGAAGAACTTCCGTGGAGATACGGCACTCACGTGTGAGATTTTCGGCGTCTTATGAACACACATGGAGTTTTATACTGCAAGAAAAAGTGGTAAGCGTCGACGGTGTTTTGCTACAAGCGTGTTTGTTACTCGAAGAATGGATAAATGCTGCTTAGAAAATAGGTTGACTATACGTGTTTTTTTAAGCGGAGTTATTCATTTTTTCACATTTCAAGACCGTCCAAAAATTATAATACATGGTTTGTCGCGTTTTTATTATAATAAATTGAACTCTGATACTAGACAGCCTTAAAATTAAAATATAACAAATACCCGTACTATACTTTCACAAGCTAAAAGATAGGTTTGTGGCTGGCAAAACGAGAGGCTTGAACTTTATCACTACGATGGTTTAAAATCATATAGAACTGTATGTCTAATAGGTTAAACAATTGGCTGAACACAAATTCTTGTGAAAAAATTCTTTTTGAAATGAGTTTTCAGATCACGGATATCCACATATTCTAAATTGGATATAGTTAAACAGAAAGTGTCCAGGCCATAATTGGTTTTTTAAATTGATTTTTATTATTCTATTGCATACGATGCTTCACAAACTTAAATACTTTAATATCACAAAGACGCCCAATAAGAAATACACACCCAGAAAAAGTAATCATAGTTTTTACCAACCCGCTAAATATAAATTTACAAAAAATAACATCTTTAAAACGTTCATGTGGCTTAAAAGTTTTCGGCTTTGAAGTTCAAATAAAAGATTACTCGATTAAAATACATTTTTGACCATTCCTAACTAAATTATTAGTATTATTAAAAAGCAACTTTTACAAATTTATATACATCAAAATAAATGTACGAATTTATAATTGTATTGTATCGATATGTTGTTTTATTCATAAACAAAAAATACACTAAATAAAACCAATTTCAAGGTTTTGTAGGCAAATGCTAATATAATAGTAATACAAAAATAAGCACAGAACTACCAAAATTTTAATAAGCACCCACAAAGCATTCAATAACAATTAAAAAATAAGCATGTTTTTCTATAATCTAATTACCAATAACTTATGCTTGAAGCTTGTTTGTCTTAACGACGCTTAGACTTCTTCTCCTATATCCAATTCGGAGCAGTTATGGTAAAAAAATCTGTAAACGGCTATTTTAATTGTACCGCGAATTTTTCTAAAGAAATTTGAAAAAAACAATAAATTATGCAACATTTATTCTCCGTCGGGAATTATTTATATTACATAAATGGTAAAATACAACCTTCGTACACATTTATTTGGATGAATCATGATTATATATGGTTACTTCTTTAAATACATATATGTATTACAAATAGAATATATTAATTTGCGTGATTTTATTTGAAATGAAATCTCATTTTAGGAATCTAAATATCCCGTTTTTATAATGACGAAATATAGTCAGCCTACCTATAAACCCAAGTGTAACAAAATGTTGTTATTGCTATTACGTATTACGTGTAGCGTGATTTTAGTTCGTAGAAGTAGCTAACTCTTATTGAATGTAACATATTTATTATATGTAAGACATTAGAGCTACATTCTGGTAACATAAATATTTGCACGTGTTTTGATACAATAAATTTTACTTAGAGATTTGCTTTTGTTTACTTGTCTTTATATAGTATCGTTTACTGATGTTACGGGTGCAGTTATTCTTATGCTGGACTAAAAGAGTTACTTCTTGCGTGCCTAAATATTATTGGATATAGAAAATATGTGATTTAAGATATGTTATGGATATTAAAAGAGAGAAACGAAAAAAAGTCATTTTATTTATAAGCGTTGAAAGAAGATTATTTAATACTGGAGATATTGACGTTATATAATCAGTCTTGCTTTTCCTCTACCACCTGCCACGTCTTCACACCAATTTTGCGAGCGTATATCGTGGTATAACGAACGTGAGTAGCTCTTCAATGTGTCAGAAGTTTCCCCGGAGCAAATTCCCAAGACGTTGGTTATAGCAACTACAATTTTGCTACAATTGAACAGTTACATATTGTTAGTTTCCTGCTAATATCTCATATCTCAAAATTTTATGTGAGTATGTTTTAACTCTATTTATTAACAAACAATTAAAACTGTTATGCAAAAATTGCTCGAAACTCCATTGAAATAATTATTTGACCTACGATCGATTGCCACATGAGAATTTCAATAAGTATTTGCTAATAATGAGCGTTGAAAATGCTTTCGTAATTTTTTGAAATACGAGGTCTAGATAGTAGTTATATTATCACAGTTGAACTTATTAGTTTCTTTTTATTGATGGGTTGATTTAACATAGATTATATATATTATAATATAAGTTCATCTGTTATAAAGAATATTATGTATGCTATAGGTGTACGAAATTGTTTTTCTAACATCTTTAAGTAAGGCATTATTTTCTTATTTTTTAAAAGTTTTCCTTAATATTTCAACGTGGTATAAAATTTCTCATTTGGGAAATCATTATGTCTGTACATAATATCTTAGTTGTATACACAATTTTTAATTAATAATGCTATTTCTTTGATTAAATACAGACAATAGATTAGACAAATAGAGAAGGGATATAAATTTTGTATGTCGCTACAGGATCCGAAACCGCCACGTCTGTTTTCGAGTAATTCGTAAGCGGGCGAATTTAGTATTCATCTATGAGGTAGAAGTATTTTTTTTTGGTTTAGGTTGATACCAATCAACGTAAAAAAATTAGAGAATAATAGAGGATTTAAACGTAAATATAAAATTCAATTAAGCGATACTAACGAACTTCCCAATTTTAATTAGTAAAACAAAAAAATATTTATGTATGATTTACAGTACGTATTAAGAGATTATGAATTTATTATCTCTAGTATGCGTACAATATAATCCTATTATGATAAAAGGATTTTTTCATAAATCCGAAAATGTATGTAACATTGTTTTGATTTTAAATGTAAGTGTTATGGAAGAATCTCGGTTATTTTAAAATATAAACTTTTTAGGTATCGTACATACTTTGATTGTGTTTCATAGCATGCATGATATTTAAATGATAAACGATTATAATGTTTGTAAATATATATACAAAAAAATGCGTGACATTACAAATGCTTAACCATAAATTATTTTAATTGATGAAAATTTTCAGATTTTTTATAAACCAAAGATTTATTAAAAAATAGACAATAGGATGGTCTTATAG
This sequence comes from Rhyacophila evoluta, assembly GCA_022683975.1. Taxonomy (NCBI): domain Eukaryota; kingdom Metazoa; phylum Arthropoda; class Insecta; order Trichoptera; family Rhyacophilidae; genus Rhyacophila; species Rhyacophila evoluta. The sequence continues at coordinate 4,512 of JAGVSQ010011015.1, forward strand.
ATTAAAGCTAAGTACTGTTTTTTCGTAATAAAAATATGAAAAGTTCTTTCAGTTGTAAATATGAAGTATTTATCTCTTATTATAATTATCATTTATACTTTTCGTTCGTATAGCTTTATGATTTGTATTTTGATTAAGATATATTAAATACGTTTTCAGTAGAATTATTGATCATAAACTACGATTTATTTTACGAAAAAAAAAATTAATTGATTAATAATTATGTAAAATTATATGTGAAATAAAAATGATTAAAAAAACGCATAATCTTGAAGTACCGTATAATACATAAACATTTTAAAGATCAATACTATTTATTTATCATTTTAGAAGTTACAAAATTTTCTGTTAATGAAGATAATAATAAATAAATGTTTATTAAAGTCTGAGTTTTCATATTAACCTCAAAATGTTCATAACCAATATGTAGATAACAGAAAAGTCACCTTTGTGATAATTAGATTCAGTAAATAAATAAAGATAGTTTTCATAATAATAGAAAACACCCTAAAGATTTATTTCTTATACATGATTACTGTTTTTCTTTATTATTAGAAAATTTTCGATACAATTTTATTTTGTGTTTATGGTATAATAGGAGCTAAATTTAGTCAACTTTTTTTCTAAGGAGTACAGTATTAAAAGCTCAAAAAAGACAAAAGTAATACTTAGAACGATATTTAGTTACGTATTATTATGTTGAGGGTAAATAATTTTCACGATATAAGATAACATAATTTACAACTTATTTAGATAGTTTATGTATAAACAAATAAATATATTTCTTACCTTATCGAGACGAGAATCATAGCAAATATAAGATATTTTCCAAGCAGCGGAACTACCAGAGAAGTGGGAGGAATAATCTCCACAACCAGGAGGAAGAACACGTGGAGACTAATGAGAATGGAAATTGACAGCGTAACCTGGAACCAAAATAATTTCATTATATATCTTCACAGTGTTGTTTGGAGTTTCATATTGATCTGGTTAATAGTCATAATAATTAATGTTATGTCAGTTTCACATAAAGGAGTTTATTCCTTTGAGTATTAGTAGTATTAAATGTGTGCGTTTTGGTGCCAAATTTTACGGGCTTATATTCCGAAACTAAAAAAAAAAAAATTAAAAAAATGATTTATAAAATTGAGAGAACATTAATTGATAGCCATCTGGCATACTAGCTACACGATAGCAACTAATAAATACCATTCCTCGTTACTGTATCAAAAAGCATTGTATTTTAGTAAGCATTTATTATAATATCTAATTCTCAGCTAGCTTAAGTAATAAAGGCATTGTATATGATTAGATTGTGATGAATTGTTTTACTTAATCAGGTCATAAGATTTCCGATAAACGTTAATCTATACGCATTTCTCATTCACACTATGCGGGTCTTATAACAAATGCAATGCGTTTGACAAATATTTGTCAGATTTTTACCCATTGGATGGATTGACTAATTAAATGTAACGTTTATTAAATTTTACAAAAACAACTAAAAAAATGCAAGACACAAACTACTCATTGTAAATAAATACTTACTGACAGATATAAATTTAATGTTCAAACAAAACAACTACGTTTTTGTGTCAATAATCCGGGTTGCTAAGGGCAACCTGTATGGCGTAGTATAATAGGGTTAATAGTTTATTCATAAATGCAAACCAGTATTACATTATTTTTTTTATAAATAAATTAATATAAATATAAAATTATTAGTAAAAATCATTTGATTTGTGATTAACATCCATATTATAAGTGTGTGTGTATTTACTTGAAAGGTGTAAAATGTAAATAAATATAATATATGGTATCAATTGTATGGAATTTACGAGATATGTGATAATTATAAACCAAATATAATGATAGGTGATGTAGATAAAAGTATTGATTGTCATTTATTTATAAATAAACTAGTAAATGAAATCGAAGAGTTTGGTTGGTAAGACAAGAAAGAAGAAAAAAGCTATGAGAAAGAAATATTTAATTGATATTGATATTGTTATCCTGGCCAAAATAGCTATCAATTGAATTAACTAACAATTATTAAAACAATGAAAATAATATTGTAAAATAATTAAATAAGTATTATTATTTAGTATAGTAATGTAATCATTAAATTCATAATTATTCACTTAGCAGAAATAGAATTGACTTACTATGTGTATATTTTTTTCATTTAAAATGTATCTGTATTTCCGAGCTCGTTTTGTGTGAAACGTAAATTTTTGTTAAGAATCAAGTTGAATTTAGAAAAAAATACTTTGATATGTCCTGTATTTTACAAGAAAAATTATAGCTTTTTATAGTAATAAATAAGCTAATGATATTTACAATTTAATTAGATTTTTTACGAAAAAGTATGCAAAAGTTAAATAAAAAGAAGAAGGCTCTGTCCTTTAGATAGAGCACTGATTTATTCAGACTTAGTTTCAGTGAATTCCTTCACGTCATTTATATACAGATCGTCTGAAAATGCCGCAAGGAAAAGCCAGACTCACTAATTAAGATTATAATGGAACTCTATGAGTTTAAGATATCTTGGATATTTGAAGTAATTTCCTTAATATAATTAATTTTCACCAGTAATATGTGTTAAGAAAATTAAATTTTCTAACCCCTACGTGAAGCATGTGTAAGTGTAGAAATATATGTTAAAATATTATTATAAAAATCAGCTGTTAGCCACTCGCTCAATATTGCAGATAATAAATATATTCGATGTACACCTATCTTGTCTTTACACTCAGTTTTCCCAGACATCTATTGAAGCTTTGGTATTGAGTATCGATATCCTATTGTATAATATATTTAGCGAGAGTTGTTCGGGAGATAAGTCTGCTAAACTTGTATGAAAAACATTAAGGGGATGTAAGTAAAAATATTGTCCCATGCTATTCACCGCATTGGATTAGTATGTAAAATAATTAAACGTTATATACCTATGGTTATCGATAGCAAAAGTTTGCGCCCTTTGGAGAATGAGATTACGGGATTGACAAAATCCAAAAATACGGAACAGGATACTAAATAGACTGAAAAATTGATGAGGTACCAATCCTTATGATATTATCTGTCATGGCGTATTTTCATAATGAATAGAATCATTTATATAATACGTTATTTTTGGAGTACACATATTCATACTCTTGAGATACATTTTTTCCATTGTAACTTTTTGTTTAACTTTAACTATGGTAAATATTGTATGATTGATAGTCGAAATATTGTTTTTTAGTTACTTATTTAATAATCTAAAAATATAATAAAACGAATATGTTATTAATTTATGGGTTAGGTATTTTAATTAACCTACCGCAGTTGGATGCTGGATCGAGGGTGTGACCTTACAGACAGGAGGTCACCTTAATTATTGCGGAAGGATGAAAAATATAAGCCAAGTTGGAAGCACGCGATTTTCATGCAAATCCTAAATTTGTCTCTTTGAAAATACTCTCCGGCATTATTTTAAGCACGGAAGTATTGCAAAGGTATGGAATGAATGCTTAATCAAGGGAAGATTACTTCGCCTGAAAGATTTAAAACGGATTTCGATTTCTAAAGGCATATTATAATCTCACGATTGGAGCTTACAGTATAAACAGAATGTTTTCTGATTTATCGAACCGTTGGAATGAATTATATATTGAAAGGCGTTCTGAAGATAAATCACTATCAGAAGTATAATAAAACGGTTAAAATTAAATTTTTTCCAAAGTTTTAAAAATAAATATGCCAATAAAGTCGTATTCTATAAAAAAAATGCACGAGTTTTTTTCAAATTGTGTTTATTTTAGTTTTCCATGACACTATTTGTATCTGTTTGTATTCCGGAAAAAACATTGTTAAATCTATTAGTCATCCAAAATATATTCAAAATGGCCATTGTTTGTGTTTGCATTTTCAAAACCGCTTCTGATAACTTTGGTTTGATATTAATATTATATCGATTGTTATAAATGCATTTACTCATGTTTAAAATACTCCAAGAGATTTTTTAAATTAAGCCTAGATTTAATTATATTTACATTTGTAGGTTCCATGGAATTCTCGGATTCATAACTGCCTTTTTAGTTTTATTTAACATTACTTGTATGCTACTTTTGCTATTTTAGATAATAACAACATTAAATAGGTAGCTTTCAGTAAAACTAAATATTAATGATTAATAATGTTCATATACCATATAAAATAGTTCATTAATTTAAATACGTTTGTTAATTAAGCTGTCGCAAAAAAACAAAGCTTCAGCATTGATTTATAAAAATTGAATTCAGTTTTTTTGTATAGAGATAGGCATTGATAATAGGTTATTACTTTAATATTGAAAATGAAATAAACACATTATTTAAAAATTGTCTGTAACTTAATTTGTAAAGGTTTTATTCTTATTTTGTTTATAAATTATGAACGAATTTTTACAAAAATGAATAGTTTCGCATTTTTTTCAATCATATTACTTAATAAAAGCTCATATATATTTATACGTATTAATTCTAAGCTCCGTTTTTGAACGGTATTGTACAATGATCCTACTGTCATTTCATATGTGAAAACGGGACAAATCGGTTGAGTGGTCTTGTATCAAGGATGGAAGGCACTCAACTGTCTAAGTGGCTGGTATTCAATAGACCGGAAGAAAAAAGAAAGGTTACGGGACGTAAACTGAAGCAGTTAGACTATGCAGATAGTGTTATAGCTGTCTGAAAGCCCCCAATCGATGTAGCTTGCAGCAGACGGAGAAGAATAGAGATGTCTCTTAGAGAGTATCAACTCGCAGAAACACTAGTATTGTAATAATCTCATTCAGAATATGATGAAATATTTATTAAAATCATGCGATGTAAAATTATTTATTTCCACCATTGATCTATGGAGAAAAATATATATTTGATTTTTTAATGTATTTCATATTCTCACTGTAAAGAATCGCAAAAAAAACAAAGCAATAATTTTAGCGCAATGACAATGAAAACAAGCGATCCCAAGCCTAAAGTTTTTAAAGACAATTGTATTATTTCAACATTACGTTTTGAATCAAGTATTTTTTTGTTAATATTATCAGTAAGCTTTTGTGAAATAAATACTTTAATTGTAACAAGTTCGATTACATATTTTAGATATTGGCAGAATAGTTTTATATAAATTATTTTGATTCATTCAAATTAATAAAATATTGGCGATCTTAAAAATGAACGACAAGTGACATAATATATATATTAAGTTACACGAAAAATGACATTCATACGTTAGTATTTTACCTAACTTAAAACTGACGATTTACTTATTTTATTAAATTATTATTCATTTAAATTTATTTAGTAAATACTAATTTTATAAATATTGATGAATCTTAGTAAAATCGATGAAAATTAAAAAAAAATATTCAACTATGTAATTTTAATGGTCCATTAAAGATTATTATTGGTCGATTAAGTAATTTTGTAAAAAAATATTTATTTTATATACAGTTCTTAAAATGTAAAATTTATTTAAGCCGAATAATTTTTTCCCAAATATATTATTCTTTTGCAAAATATCTCGTAAAGTTTATCCTAATGGACATTAAACTTGTCTGTTAAGCTCAAATCTATCCCTCTTGCAGTCGTAATTAAGCGATTTCTAGGCAAAGTACTACAGCCAAAACGTGATGCGAATTTCAGATAAATTACAATTCAAGGACTTACCAAACAGCCACACTAACATGAGTATATGTTAAAGCGTTTATCAGGCTTAAGTTTCAGAGTGATAAGAAAATTCGGAGAAAAAGAAAACATAATATAACACATAGAAATAGAAACCCGTTTATAATACAATAATTTATTCATGAAGTTTAGAGTGTTGTGAAACTTCATGACGTGTTTGCAACGTGGTATTGATAATACGAAAATTAACTTTGTTGGTTCTTGATATGTGTAACCAGAAGGCAAACCGATACTTAAACTTGTGAGGAATGTTAACGATAATTTATTATACGAAGATGTGTAATAATTTATAGAATACTTGTAAACATCTGCTGCATGGGCTTAATAATTAATAGCCTTTAATATGTAAGATAACACTTTAAGGGCCGTAAAACAAGTAAAACACATACGCCTGCACTTTTCTTTTTAGCTAAAAATATTTTAATTATACATTACAGTTTATTAGACAAAAATTTGTTATATACGTATTTTAAAAATAGTTAGTCGATGGCAAAATGCATTTTATAAATAAATTAAAAAACGCCACGATTGCTGAAGAATAAAATTATTTATGTTAATATATTATTAAAATAATCGTATTAAATCGTAAAAAAACCTTTTGATCCAAGTTTATGTATTTATTTGACTTAATGTATAATGGCTTAAAGTGTTTATTTTTTCTTGTTATAAAAAAGAGAGTCTCCTAAAGATTTAAAAAAGTATAATAGTTACTGGAGTGTTCTTCTCTATATTTTACTCAATTCATGTAAAATAATACTGAAGTTTTGGGTAAATCTCGCTAAATAATTTTTCCAGAGATTTTCATTGTTTTCCTAAAATAAAGGAAAATATATGCCAGAGGTTTTTTTAAGGTGAACTTATTTCACTGTTAAAATTTAAAAAATAACATTTTGAACACGTATTTTTTGTAAAAAAAAAAAACATAACATGATTTTCATTGTTTATTTTTGTTTTCAATATTTTTGCAATTCCTTTTTTCCACTGGGTTACGTGCTAAATGATTGTTTTATAGAAAAAATAATATCAAAATCTTCTCCTATAATGAAGTTAATCCACTTTGGAAATTCTGCCCCTCATATATTTAACTGCATTTATAACTCAAAACAGCCAAATTAAGCCTTAAGATAGTGTACTTCTGGAGGTGCGTAAAAATTGCGAAATTGTTTTGATATGATTAAATAGAGTAAATTATTTTACCAATGAAAAAACAACCAATACCGCACTCCCGCAGATGCTTTGGAAAATAACCGGCCTTATTTAATCCTTAGAAAGAATTCTGAAGGCGCCACATGGCGTCCTTGCGCTCCACACGATAAGCGGATGTAGTGAAAGAAAAATACATGATTATAAGTAGTGATTTATTCACACTTTTCAGCTCGGCTTCTAGATCCTAATATCCGTAAAATAATTGTGAGTTTTAATTTATTTTATTATTTGACTTCGGAGAATATGGAACACAAAGAGTGTGTGAAATCCATTGTTTTATGGTGTGTGCTATTTCTACTATATACAGTATTCTCTTTCAATGGAATATAAGTTGATAAATATAACTATATACGTGATTATTTTGATTTAAAGTTTTAAAACGCTCAAAACATATTCGAATTTATTATTTCCACTATTTCAATGATTACTCTTCACAATAGATATTTATGTGGGCACATAGAAAGTATAATAGTCTTAGCACTCAAATACAGTCAGCATTAATATTTTTTTCCTACGTTATCGTGTTGAAAAAAACAATTGATAGAAATAAGAATTTACTTAAAAAATAATGTTTGTTTCAGCTTGTATTTATTGAACTTATTATATAATGGTAACTGCAATTACGTGTTTTCATGCATACAATTAAGCGCCTTCGTAAAATGCTCTTCATCAATAAAGCTGTACGACATGAAAGCAAATAAAAGATCTTGTCAGTTTTTTTCTTCTTCTTTTTCCATTTCCCTACAGAAGTACAGCATATGGATACCACATGCCACCTCTAAAAACCACTATTATCCGCTAGTATTCTTGCGTCCTCCCAGATTATACTTGCATTCCGTTACTCCGCTGAACAAAATCTATGGACATTATTTAGAAGCAACTTTATAAGACGCCAAAAGAATTAAAAATAGGCAGCTCAGTTTAAAACTCTTTTAAGGCAACTATAATATGTAACCAAGGGGACCAGAGTTTAAGCCCAACGTCGCAACTTCACTTTACAAATAATTAGTGGCTGCATAACTTGTTCTTTTACCTCCACATTAAGTTACATAAAAACTAGACAGTGTCAAATAAAATTATGGTGTTTATAATTTAACT
>JAGVSQ010011016.1:0-12524 GCA_022683975.1 Rhyacophila evoluta
ACCGATATTTTAGAATGTGCTCTAGAGTACAAAAAGGTTGGGAGCCCCTGATCTATACAATCTACTGCGGGTACTTATTGGCATCCAGGTTCAATATGATAATGATAAGCTATTTTAAATATAGGTATTGCATGATTTCAAGACGGATACAAATATGTATATGCGGTATTAAAATGCAGGCAAATCTTATACATTTATACTCTACAAATTGTCAAATCCAAATTCCAAAAATACGATGTATACCTAATTAATTAAAATAATTCAATACATACCATAAATTATGAATTATTTTTGGGATTACAAAATGAATTAAGCACCATACTTCTCATAATTCGAGAAATTAGTGCATATGATTAATTAACAATCAGTTTTTTTTATTTATACTTCGTATTTCTTAATAATTAATATAAGACGTAGTATACACTGAGTAGAACAACCCGCATACTTAAATAGATGATACAACATTAAAAATCGGTAATATTCGTCCAAATCTTCGTATATATTTAATGGCACCTTTACCATTGATACGTGTATAAACATGCGAGAGACGATCATTTTGTGAGGAATGCCGTAGTCATGAAACGACATGATAGGTGGAACTTCTTCACCGACGATGTGTGTATGTTTATATATGGGCAAGGTGACTTTGGCAAGGCCGGACACTTGTTCTTTTGTTTGCACCTCTAATATGGAAACATATTATTAAGCACACATAAGGCGCTCAGTAATCTACTCCTAGAATTTGTACAGAAGGCTACACAAGATTTACGTAGGTGTTTAGATACTAAATATATAATTAAAATATTCGAAAGTTATTTCCGTTTAGTCATCAATGTTTTTGCTACGAATTTACATGATTGTAAACATGACCTCGCAAAAATCCTTAAACATTAAATATTCGTTTCTGCTATCGAATATTATGTATCGATATGTTTACTTGGGTGTCAATTGCGACAGAAAATACATTTCGAATAAATACCCATATAGAGAACGGTAATCATAGATTTAGACGTTCTTATACATGTACTGATAATTAAAACTACCTATATAAACTAAAGAGTGATTGATAGTGACTAGTTTAAGCCCAAAAAGTATAATATTATGTGTATACTAATTTAATCCGGTGGATGACAAATACCTGTTTACAATATAAAAATTGAAACATAATACAATCTAGTCTCATGCGTTTCAGAGTTAACGAGCATAATATTATTATATAGTGAGTGAATTCACACAGTCATAAAATTCTTTAGACTCACTTTAATTGGCTGTAAACATCAGAAAATATCGTAAACATTTCTAAGTCTGTAATCGAAAAAAGAGATTGATAACAAATATATATTAAACACACCTTGATTATCAAAATAAATTCGTACATATATTTAAAATATGTAAAACGTGTCGAGAAATTTATTGAGTAATCTATTTGCAACAATTATAGCATCACTAATAAATATGCATACTTATTCAATTGGTAAATTGTGAGGATTATAAGAAATCTGTAGACCGGTAGGACGCCACAAACAAGCAATGAAATGCATTTACTCGAAATCAAATCGCATTGCTCAATCCGAAGATTTGAAGATGTGCCTTTTCAAATAGCGTATGGAAGCATTCCCAGAGGATGTTATCAATATCGTGACGAAAGATTCTATAGCTCCAAGCTGACAAAACTTTGAAACGATATCGTTGCGCCTGCTTGAGAAATGAAAAGTTCTATTCAGTGAATCGTTTACAAACTGTATGGCATTCGAATAAGAGAAAAGTTAATAATGAATGCGAATTCGATATAATACGAATATTAGATAATTTAACTGTTCATAAAATTGAATTACTTAAAACTGCAACTTCTAGCAGAAATGCGTAGAAGAAACCGAAATCAGATAATACGCCAGGGGCGTGTCGTCGCAGAGCGTATTGTTTCGCTACGGCAACAATTAAAATTAAATGCAATTAAATGCATCGTTTCACGCTCATTCAGCGTGACAGCAGATATATTGCGAGGAGCGGTTGTATAAAATAATATAAAGTGAACCCGGCGGCACATACACACCTATCACCGCCAGTGAGTGATTCGCTAACAAGGAGAAAGCCATCGCCATTATAATCATCGTAAATAATGAATTCCAAACCGACAATATAAATGCTAAGTGACTGTTTTAATACATATTCAATTAGATGAAACAAAAATCTAGCAAAAAATACATACAGACAAGGCGAGAGTAATGTATACAACATTTACTGAAGATGTGAAATATTATTTGTTATATGGAAACATAACGATTAATGCCTGTTTATACGTCTTAGGATACCAATGTTCTACGCGTATTATATGAGTACTATTTTAAATAGTTTTTTTCACTGAATGCAATGTTATGATTATTTTTTGTCTGCGGTAGTATATTGAATTATTTTCCTATTTAAACGCGTCAATATTATTATTTTGTATTGTAAAATCATTTCGAGTATAATCAAATATCTAACTAAGTAGTTAAACAATAATAATTATTAATCACGTTCAACTAAAAGAAAAGCCTTGACTTTGGTATGGAGTTGACATATACGTTACATTTGTTAAATGGTATTCGGTAATAGTAGGATGAGCGAATGTGAACTTCATAGACATTATACGCATCATACCATTAATATATGACGTGTTTATTTTTTATATCGATATACACATACTAGTAACAATCACTTAAAGTAAATTTTATCAAACATGCCGATGTTAAAAATGATATGTCTTCGTTTCAAGATAACCCTGAAACAGCATTTTACTCACCATCTTGGAATCTAACTTTTCTCCGTCTGATAGCCGGTTCAGGCTGGTCTAGAGCTCCAAGGTTCTCTCTGGAGAGTGATGAGATCAGAATCCCGCGCAGCTGCAGGAGAGTACTCTGCGGGATCCTCGGCTCCTGCTCGAAATCCGCTCCCATCCTTTGCGACGCATCAAATAGCGATGTGACGATATTCTATATCCTTTTGGATTGGTGAGCCGTTACGATATATCCGTAAATTAAAATTTCTTATATCACAGTGCCGTTGTATTATATAAATAATACAAAATAAAGACTTGTAGTACGTGATTTTGAAACACTTTTAACAACAGAATTTACTTGAACATAACTACAGAGAGAAAGACACGAAACATTTGCATCATATCTTTGTTACAAAACTGCATCAAGTTTGTTTTCGAGTTTAATAGTAGTTGAAATATATTTTTCCTGTTAAGTTAAAAAATAGTTATGCTTAAAATTTTCCCCACATTCACAAAAAATACAATGATTCTGAGAAGGCAATACACCAAATCTCTCACTCGATAGCGAGGATACTAACGTACATACTTTATATGCAAGAATTAATAAACTAGTTATTATAAATATTTTCGTAAAACTTGTTTTGGTATGAACATTATATAAATTATAATCGAATTGAGTATCGTAATTTGATTAAAATATCTTGCCGGATGTACACGTTTACACTGAAGTTTTCATAACTGATAATTAATACATCGCTTACACGGAAAGGCAATTTATAATTATAAAATTTTCCTGTATATATATTTAGTATATTATTACGAATTCTAGCCGATATATATTCATATCACAATAAATAAATGTTTAATTATTAAACACTAATAAAGTGTCTTAATTTGACGCAATTTCCTTATAATACCGCAATGAAAAACCGCAAACATACACTTCTCTTTTGACATTCACATAACAATAGATCGTAAAAACGCCCAAAATAAACCAACTAGAAAATTGTAAGGGATTTCAATATCGAACGGAAATTTTAATCCCGGAATCTCAAATCGGATAAAACAAACGAAATTTTATAAGAGACATTTAGTATAGTAAATAATTGTTGCAAATGTTGTATTTACCTTCTAACTCATTACATTGATGTATGGTTAATAATTAGAGAAAAGTTACCAGTGTGCATATCAACACCTAAATAAAGTTTTTTAATATGACCTATAATATTTTCGTCCAACAATCGACTCTAAATTATAAGATGTGACAGTTTCGTGTGATTTTTTTTCATTTATACTTAATAATGAGCCAGTATAAAAAAAAAACTTTTAACACAATAACAGTTTATTTCATATATAAACAGTTTTTTAATTATCCATGTAGTACCGTGAAAAATCCCGGGTTTTCATGATCAGGGTACCGGCAACCCTAATAACTGCTGTGGTTTGGAAAGAAAATTAGGTACAACCACCAATTGATCAATAAAGTATCACCCAACGAATGGTACGCTGCACTTATGGTTTCTGAATGCCATAATAGCATACTATATACGAGTATAATACACATGAAAGAATAACTTACTCCTCAAACGATATGAATACATTGTAGCAGTAACCACAGTACGTTAGAAAGAAACACGGTTTAATCTATATGTAGATCACACGAAACATACTTATACACCTGGAAAATAATACAACATTTATATCAGCACGAATTTCTGATGGGAAATTGCTTGAGTTTAGTCAAACACGGTTTCAAAAGCTTAGGAAATTGAGTTATGAGTACTTTGACAGATTGTTTAGTTTTCAACGAGACACTTTCAAAGCACGTAAATATTACCCGATATTGTAATAATAACACAAATTTCATGAAATTATTTTCATGAGTATATTTATACACCAAGGCTGTCTGCTAAGGCGTTAAAAATTATTAAATTTTACTTAAATAAACTTTGTATATCGATTAATGTGGATTATACTTTCAACATTATTTTATATAATATAAACAAAACATTGTTAACACATACACATACAAACAATAGAGATAGTGATGAGAAGTTGCTTTAGGATATAATTAAATATAATAAATTAATGCTACTGAATGGTATTTCTTCATGAATCAAATTTTCTGTAAAATATAGTTTTTTTTTTAATTCAGAATGATTTAAAATCAATTTCCATCAAGCACCATCAATCAATTTTTTGTTTTTGTTCCATAATAATATAACATCTTACAGGCTTCCAGAATAAACAGTGTGAGAAATGATCGTAGAGTAACAACACTCAGGAACATAACACAGAGTAACAGTTAATAACGCATTTTCACCATTATTTTAATTGATTCCGCCCACTTGATACGATACATCATTAGTATACCAATATTGGAATTGATAAAACAATGCCATAGTTTTAAACTACAAGGCGCATTAATCCTATCGTTATCACATTAACTGGTAGTAACATTGTAACATTCGGCAGTGACTAACAACAATAAACTGAACGGGCTGTCACAATGGACTGAGTTGACTCACATGTGAGGGACGCAATACTATCGCAGAGAGCTAGCTGTTAATGACACCAGGGAACTTCAACGATCCACCCCGAAGCAATTATAAGTTCGGACAAATTATTATTTGATTGAAGCATTCATGAATAATATTCATGTACATAGAGTAATGGACACCCGTATGTGGTGGGTGATACATTAAATGATATCTATCTAGCTATTACTTTCTACAATACTGTGTGAAAGGCTAGACTGTTAATCAGCATAACATATAATGTCGATTAAAATCTTTTAATAACAACGCTAATGCAAATTCTCTGATTAAATTCGTCAGAATAAAATAGTTATATAAAGTGACTGATACGGAGAAATCGCGTAGCTATGTAAAACATATGTTTAATATGACATTTAAAGTTCGATTCTATCAAGCACACACGTTGGCAACGGTTGAATAATTGTACTACATTATAATGTTGCATTAAAAAGATTTGTTAATGGCTATTTCAGAAATCGTGCAATTATCAAGGCGATAACTTTTTTTTTCGTTTCCGTCCCTTTAACATGCGGAGAATGTAGATTTAGAGTTCTAGAGTATAGAAATCTATCTCGACATATTGTTTTCACGAAGATTGGATCAACCATCAATTAAACCATTGGGTTGACAAAATGTTGATCTTTTATGCGGTGATGGGACTCAGAACAATAATCTCCAGTGCCAAACGATTTATCATTTATTACATAGTCTTATGATTAAGACAATGCGGGAAGCTTAAATTCTTTTTTTATGCGGTTATGTATTTAAAATAGTGTACGGCGTTCATAACTTGTACATTTTACATGATGAGTCCACCAAATCAACTATCGCAACAGAATAATAACTCAGAAACTCTTCAATTAAATATATTTTTTAACAGTTATGAACTTACAGTTCTGCGAGAAAAATGTTCAATCGGCAGGGTGCTGTTATAAATATGCATTAATAATAAAAACAGCAGGAATTATAAGTAGATACTTTGTGTATACCCTATATGAAGAAATACTAATAAAAGCACGCTCCAAAAATGAATAACTGAGAGAGATTTCAAAATGCTATTCCTTCTGGGATAAATAAAACCTATTCTAAACTTCTGAGTTGAAAGGATTAATAACAAAACGACAAATATAATAGCATTTGTACCGTATTCCGGCGGTTATATTGGATTACCAGTTAATATAATTGAAACAAGTTCTACACGTCTGGTTAACTTTATACAGTATATGTACGAATAACAGTTTGTGGTGTAATTGTAATCGTGCGGGAGTGTGTGAAACACGCTGGAGATAAGATAAAGACAGCTGTACGGAAGGGAGCGGTGGTATTTTAAAATATCTCACATGTAACATTAATTATTTTTAACTCCATTCTCTATGCACGCATTTTAAATAATACACCAACCACATTCTTTATTTTATCAACATATTCAGTCGAGAGCATTATTTTCTTCTATACTATATTGTTTTCGAGTTGATATATCATCATCATCACCATGACGAGAGACTATTTCATTTAGTTCTATTTCTCTTTATGGCTTTGTCGAAGTATCCACTATGAGATCTACATACGCTTCGGAGAATTTACTTAGGCTCATCCATTTCCATCGAGATGATTAGCTAATTGATATATCGCCATATATATGACCTGCATTGTTGGTGAATGACAAGAAATAAATACATCATTATAATCACATTATAAAACGCCTATACGTATGGCCTGTCACACCATTACCAAAAGTACAATAAACAACTTCCATAGAGAGGTAGGTAGTGTGCTGATAAATCTTCCATACATCACATATTAACAGTTTTGAATAAAACATCCGATTAGTTAATTTGATAAAACCACATAGGAATATCGCAAATCATTTATATTTTAAAACCATTGCATGATTATACAGAACTGTTATATTTGTTAATAAATTATATTATATATGATTTAAACTTATTACATAGATTCAAAATGATGTGAAATTCTTTAGAACAATCAAAATTAACTTGTATTGGTCGTTATACTTGCCGTGGATGAGCGAAGAAAATTTTGAAATTGTATTAAATCAGACACACCAATACGCAAGATTAATTTTTTTCTACAACATCGATGAAAAGATTACGCCATATAAGATAAATGTGCGAATATAATGCAATAAAGATTAAACTTTTTAAATATTATCAAGGTTAACTAGTAGACTTAGAAAATAAATATAAAATTTCAACAGAAAATTCTTAATAGCTACATAATTCAAGATAATTTATTTGTATTGCAGATAAAATATCCGGCTGTGGAAACGGATATTTGAAATTATTTTTTATGAAATAAAAACTTTTTTTTTATTAAGCAACGCAAAGTGATTTCGTATTTTAAAAAATCAGATCTCTAAATAGGCGCCTAAACCACTTTTAATGTATTAATTCTAATTTGAATCAGTTAATTAATTTAACATATACTGTATGGATTAGCTAATATTCACAATTAGCAAAATAAGTAAGTGTTTAACTTACTGTAAAATAATTTTTCATACAACTTCTGCAAAAGAATATTTAAATGAATTCACAGTTTATATTGTTGAACAATAACTGTATACGCCGACATTAAACCATGCATTCCATCCACCCATCATGTGAAATATAGTTATAGTGAAACTAATCAATATAATGATATTGAGTATTAACTAACCAATGCAATGTATAAGGACGTTTTTTATTATAAGAAATTCGTACACTTAAACTACCAAATAGCAAATAACGAGTAAATATATGAGTGTATTCGAGATATTTTATAACCTAAACTAAGCTTCACAGTATTTAAATATTGATCAACATAACGAACAAACCAACGAATTGCTAGGTCAACCAAATAACCGCTGCAATACTGCTGGTATTAATTGATAGTAAAGGAAACCGCCCTCAATAAAGGGAGTGAACCAGAATCGTTATCAATTATATTCCTGTACAAAGTGCAAAGATATTCGGTGGCGCACAAGGCACATTCAACCGAGCTGTATCGTAAACATTGTTTAAGGATTTTGCGGAGCACCATCTCGGGCCATTATCTGCACTGCGATGCCATGGTTTTAAGCTTACCGCTTACCGGAAAATGATTATGCAGCATCGTAAAACAAAAGTGTGTATAGGGTGTACAGTAAGCCATGTATGTAAATAATTAATGACTAGCGGATTTGAGTTATACATGCAAAAGCTTACCATGGAATGAGCACACATATTAAAATGAATCAATACAATATGTCTAATTACACCGGCATATAATTTGTAAGTTAAGTAAGAAAGAAAAAGTATATTGAAAAAGACAAATGTTTATTTATTAAACTAAAACTACTATCGAATATATTGACGATTTTTCGCGGCTCTCGAGTATTCGAATACTCTTGTTTCCTCTCCATTTGGATGTATAGCGTAAACATGCGGATATAAACGAATGTCTATCAAACAATATCACCCAGTCGGTTTACACGGTTGGAATCTATATTCTATGAAGTTTAGATAAAGAATCTTTTGACTTACATATATATCAACATAGGAAACTTAAATCAGAGCGTAAAAACGTGACGCAACTAAAACGTATTATAAAAAAATCCCTCAGATAAAATGAAATTTACAATCAGAAAAATAAATTAAATAATCATAGAAATACCATTTAGGCATCACTGTCGCTGTAATATATATTTGACATTAGAAAAAATATGCGCTGACATGAATAAGAAATAAAACAGTTCTTATGTATATGAAATAATTTCTATAATTGAAGTCAGCGTCATCGAAAATGCTAGAGATACGTAATCGATCTCAGCAAAAAGATAAGATGTATTTTATTGAGAAATCCAATGATGGCATAATGAAAAAAAAATATTTTTAAAAATTACAAAACGTAAAATAAGCGTATTTAATATATGCCAAAGTCGAAAGGTTGAATGCAAACAATACAAGAATTTTGTTGACTTCGCGCAAAAACTTGTATTTTATAATAACAAAAGCAAACGGGTTGAAGATTTTTGTGTGCTTACTAAGCAGGCATCGAGTCGGTTAAGCACATTAATCGATAACTGTACAGCATAAAGGTCACAGTCGGTCTTCTGCGTAATATTACAAAATCTGAATACACTTATAATCATCGGGAGGTCGCGCCCATCCCGCAAAGAGTTACCATATATCTACACGCAAAAAAAACATATTTTACCTACCGTAAACGTTTGCTAATCTATCCGTGATTTATTATGGACGGCGAATCGAATTGATTAAAGATATTTCGTAATTTAATTCTTTACCATATATTATCTATTGTAATCGATGTGTACAATATTAGCGTTCCATGGTCATAAAATTCGTTAAGCCCAATGAAAATCTAAATGCATATTGAAGATGAAGAACACATGTCCTCTCAGTCTGTATTACAGACATTATTAAAATATGTATATTGTTCTCTAGACGTTTCGTCAACGCAATATGATAAAAGTAAATATTAGTAGCAAATTCAAACGGAATACAGTGTAGGAAACGCATATTTAAAACTTTATTTTTTAGCACTAGTATACAAATACGTGTAAGAACTACGCTTTAATTATAAATACGTAGTTTTATGTGGTACATATAAAAGCATGAGATGGTGAAGTTATTAATAAAGTACGAAAACTGCAGCGCAGAAGCATACGTGAATAAGTTATGAAAATTTTAATCAAAAAACTTTTCTACTTTATGTGTTCGACACGAAAGCTATCTAAGAATCTGACATGCTTACGTCGGCATACCCCTATAATATATATAGCGGAATAAAATCATGACGACGCATACGCTCAAAAGAAAAGCAATGCCTAAAAATAAATTGACTTCAGGAAGGCGTACATTTATTTACCCCCAAGACACCAATTCAAATCAATAAGTTAACATCGACAATAACTTACAAATAAAATAAATTACCACCACTAAGCTAAGGCAGAACCCCTCATCAATACCTGTATGTTATAAGGTTGTCCCAACATGTTCATTATACGTATAACAGTGAGTTAGTTATATAGGGATAAAAAGAAAATTACCCGCACTAGAGGGCGTAATAAAATACCAATAATAGGGGAAAATAAACGGAAATGTTTTCCTATTCAATTGCTATTGTAATAGTTTAGCTAGGCCTCCCGTTCTATTAAAATACACGCTTTATTGCTAGGTAACAATTGAAAGGTAAGTTATAGGCGGGTCGAGGTGTGGGTTTTATAGAAAGCCTCGATGTTTGCCGAAGTTTTTAATCATTAGTCATTATTGTGAATATAATGCCGATACATGTCTGAACGGTATGAACATAGCGCCAATTGTTTGGAGTTGATACGGTCGGTATAATATATGACATGTATTATAATTTACATATAATATTCCTTAGTTATCTAAACTTCGTTATTGGACATTTATAAGAACACTCATTTACAATTATAAGTGGGAAAACTTCGTGAAAAGGGTATTTATTTTCAACTAACTATGTTGAATTATAATATAATTCTTTTTCACTCAAAGGGATGAGCGACTGAGTAAATAAAAATAATATATCAAGATAGTTCGTCTTAATACTCCGTCGATACACTTGCTTCATATTCGGAGTGGTTATGATAGCAAAAAATCAGATTCTAAATTCAAGTAATTCTTATAGAACTTGTGATTTTATAAATGACTGTTCGCCCGTTGACTATTTAATTCGCCGACAAGGTTTGTATCTAATATGTAATACGTTACCGCACTAAAAATGTAATCAGGTAACTTAAAATAAGATTTCCTTCCTATTAGATCAGCACAGTGTAAACATTGCGGTCGGACAGCCGCATAAAAAAGCCGCGAAAATGGCACAAAGGTAGTCGACCAACGAAATGTCGGCTAACGTCTTGAGGTATGGCGATCCAGTTTTTGATAGCGAGTCACTCTCGACGGCAACCATCTCAAGGCCGCTCACCACAATATCCTAATCATGTAAAACTGCATCATTATGGTAGCTTCCACGCTCAATCAATTCCGCGGTCTATTTACATCGTACGACATGTCTGTTTCGTGATGGATTTAGTACCGAAGTACACGATATCTTTGGACTAAAATAAATGCGCCATGTAAAACTAATTACATATTGTATTAATCAATATATTTCACTAAATACTAATGAAATAACGACATTAAATCTGAATTAGAATTGAACTTAACAATCTAAATATAGCGGTAATTTTTAATTAACGATTGTTTTTTATTTATTTCGCTGCATCTCATAATAAAACTTAATCATCATTGTACATAACAACATAATTTTACAGCTCAAAGTGAGAAAAATAACAAAATTAATTAACAGAACACAGTCAACATTCGTACAACCAAGCATTATTAAATAAACTATATCTGTAGTTTCTAAATTACGCATGGAAATATGTATATTTTCAACACAATATAAGATATACGGTGCAGATAAAACATCTACATCAAATTTAGATAATCAAAGTTTTGGCTTATCTCGTAACATTGGAAAAAAACTATTGTAGATTAATATTAATACAGCCGACTACAAGATACTTTATCTATACTCAGACAGACTACAACCCAAATTTCAAATGCCAAGAAAGCAATCGTTTTAAGTGACATTAGAACTGACCAATTGAGTAAATTCTGCCGATCCGTATAGATATTTATATACACAAAATAAATATATTAATACAAACACTAGTCAAGGTTTAATTTTTGGATGTGATATCATTATTTTGTATGTTATTGTTTATTTTCTCACCCTGCGAGATAATGCGTGGGTCTAAAGCATGGTTCTTCAGTTATAATTTCTAACAAAAAACTGAATTCGTGCACTCCATTGAGAGATACATCGAACGTGTGATCATCGACCATGAAAATATGAATAACACTGGTGCGAAGAATACAAAGATTTTTTTATTTCGTAGTACAAAGTTATGTAGTAGTGTCAATCGTGCCAAGGTGATAATAGTACTGTAACGCCTACTACACAGATAAGCACAAATAGGAATGTTGCTAGCCGTGCCTAATCGTCAATCAATAATAATATTCGATTAATGCTAATAGCATCTTTTTCACTGTCAACAAATTTAAAAAAATTAAGGACGTACATTTGTGTAATTAGACGAATTGTGAATGAAATTCCATAAAGGAATGGCAAACGAAAAATAAATCCGTGTTAATTAATATTTTCGACTGATGGTGCTTGATGGAAATTGATTTTAAATTCTA
>JAGVSQ010011017.1:0-12522 GCA_022683975.1 Rhyacophila evoluta
CAGTTTTAAGCTACAGTAAGAAAGCATGCTCAAAATGAAAGCAGTTGGATAAAGCGATACGATTATATATTTATTATACGATAATAAATATATAATATTTTATAGACATTTAGAAAAGTGTTGCAACGTTTGAATAGGTGTAAATATGCGAAATTTATGTTTGATAATACTAACTATTAAGCTGCAATGCAAACCAAGGTTAAATAATCGAGCATTTTTGTTATTTAGGTATATCAATAATGTCGTGGAAATAAAAAGTACCATTGAAACATTTAAAGCGATTCGACACTTGAACAAATAAGATTTGAAATCGACTCATTATGTATTTTTTTAAATAATACACTTATTATCTTTATTGTTAATTTCCCATTCTTATCACTTTTTATAATTTAATTTGATTCGCATTGTATCGTCCACTTTTTCGTAATAATATGTTGTTTAGAATGCAGTTAATTAATTACAATAGATTGCTGTAATTTGATTTAATTTAAATCTGCATAATTAAAATAAAATATTTGCAATGGTAGACGATTAGGCCATACGTAGTGTCAGTAGCAAAAAATCAAATAAAAATAGCTTTGTCAGCAATTCGTTCATTAATATTTTTTTTCGTTTTGTGTGACATCTATTCTATCTTTGGACTAATTTTTTTTATAAAATTTTGCTGATTTTGACTCGAAGAATAAATACAAGAGAAATTTATTTGTAGTATAAATCATTGAGACAAATTTAGGCCTACTTATTATCATTGTTTTGGTGTCATTATTGTAAAACGATTGACATTTTGTGGTACGTAGTGGAGGTTATAAGAATACTAGTGGTGGCGAGTTGTAAATGTTTGGGAAGCATTATTCAACACTCAAGGTATTCGATTGCATCAACGAAGTGGAAATAGAAAAACGAGTTTGATCATAGCGTATCTCACATTTTTTTTTATTTTTTTTTTAGTTTGGTGTGATTTATAATGGCTAATTGGATATAAATCCAACAAAATTTAAAATTTAAAATCCGTTTTTAATTACATGCCTTAATCTATAGGCATGCGAGTTAGCGGTCTTTATTGACAGTTGGTACTTTAAAGATGGTTTTACGTAATATAAAATTTATCAAAAACGAATCTATGGGAATTTAAATGTAGATTTTAAATGATAACCTACGCCCCTGAGTCGGAAAATGAATATTTTATTTCCACAATGATTCTTCCAAAATTGTTTACGATCAATTTTATTAAAGCATTAATGTCAACGGATTTTATGAATCGATGAACTGCACTGTTCGAATTTTTCATCCAACTAAAAACACGTGTCAACTCTTTGAATATGACAACATCTTCATCAAATGTTGAATGGACGACAGCTGCTGAGAAATATTATGATAATACACACCAATTAATGTTGATATAATCCTAGTACGTTTATCTTGTCACGGTCATGGAAGGAGAGTAAACGAATGGCTTATGAATGATTCTTGAAAGTTACTATTGTACGACAATCTATTATCATCGTCGTGCTGTTAAAACCACCGAAATCTTATCATAATAAAACAATCCAACAGCGGAGGTGTCTATTTTTTAATTTAGATGCTATAAGGAACATTGGAGGCTTTACAAAACCATGCGGCCTAATATGAAAAAATAAAAAGCGCAAATATATCATTTTGACAAAATTTTCACATTGGAAGTTGTAACAGCTCAACGAGAGGGGTATTTTACGTAAGTTTTACAGAAAATCTTGGATAGTAATTCCGAACTGATTCCTACAACTGAATATTAAACAATAAAACACAGCATTTGGGTGTCATGTAGGGTAGACATTTCTCGTTTGATTTTAAGTAAAATAAAACTTATAAAAGAAAGTTAAATTAATAAAATGAATCAATGAAAAATGAATAGCTACTAACATTATTATTTTAAATACGTTATCCCTCCAGAATATGTAACTCTTTCTTCACGAACTGTTCGATAAACTTATCAGTCATTCATATTATATTCTGTATATATTTAGGTATATAAAAACATATTCATTTTGTATACCGCTTTTAGTTAGGGTAATTTTTTATCATATTAAAAGCTTTTATTTTTATACATCTTTTAACTGTACTCTTTATGTCAGTCGAGTAGTTGTTTTTTTATAATAGATCAAATCTAACACGAAATGAAAATAAAGATGTAACATTGATTATTTTTTATGTATTCAACAAAATAGATTTCACATAATACAGAATGGGCATATTTTTTCATGATACAGTGTGTAGTAAATACATAGTAGCAATTTTTACCTCAACGGAATCGTTTATGAATAAATTTATTAAGAAAAAATATTATAACATAGAGATTGAAGAGATATCGACATCAATATTGGATCCGTTAGTTTGATAAAAGAGACAAGGTAATAAATATGTTAATTCACGTTGTTTCGTCCGCGCAATCACCGACAACAGATTAAATCAACACCGATTTTAACCACACTGTATTAAAAAGGAAGAAATAACAACGTAATTAATATAACATACCGACTAAATAACATTGTTTTAAATTCATAGGAAGATGTATACATTTCATTATCTTTTATGTCCACTTCTAAAAGGGAGGATAAATCACAAGGTTCCCCTGCCAAGTCTTCTCGTGTCTTCCCACAATGTCAGCATGACGTAGTTTCGCCAAATATTATATAATATAACCTGCAGATAATAATCATCAGCCTTCCAGGGTATTGGAGTCCTTTTGATTTAACGATAGGACAAATCACGTTGAGACTTTTTTGAAACATCAGCAGTATTTGTAAATATTGTAGGAAATTAATATGTTTTGGATTTAAGCACATTGCGGCTATGTCCAGAGCCACATCGTGCTAATGTCTAGATTGTGTATGGCACAAAGGCGCCTGAATATTATGGGCGATTTTTTATAAGAAAAAATAAATGATTTTTTTGGGCAATGATATTTGAATAATTTAAACAAATATATCACACAAATGTAAAATATTTAGAGAATACCAGAATGTTTTAAAGTTATTAATCAGTGTCTTCAAAATGTTAGTTCAATAAACTTTTTGCCCAAGTGCGCCTCCTACTCACGGTGTGACACTGGTTGTGTCGACATTTTTTTAAATATAATTTATATGGCTACCTAAAAAAACTTTATTTAGTGATCTTCCATGGACATTGTCTGGCCTACAACTAAATATCGGTCTGAATCACAATAAAAAAACTGCTACATCTCTAGTGTCGTAGCTACCAAGATGTAGTTGGAGCGAACTGCTCCATGCGCACGAATCATGGGGAGCGCAAGTTCTGGTAGGAAGTAAAAATATTAGGGTAGCGTGAAAGATAAAAAAACGAGACCATAATTTTATAATAAATTTACTAAGTATACAATTATATTAAAACGAGTAACAGTGGGTCGGCATCAATTTTACTTTTTTTAGGGTGCTGAATATGGAGCTACGCATCCCATATCTACCGCAAGCTTCTTCGACTACTTTATCTTCAAGAATGCTACATGTTTATAATCGCTCCCGAATCTGGTTGACTAATTATTCTACTCAAAGAATATCAAAACAATTATACTGTTTGTAGTTCGTCCGTATAAACCCAAATATCAATATGGCTATTTTTTTCCTATGCAGTGTTTTTTCCCTAAAGCTCTAGGTTCCAAATGTTAGTTAGAATTGCATTATTAAGCCTTATTTTCGGTTCATACATACATTCAAGAAATGTAGCAAACGTCACAGCGTTGATTCTTTTGTTCTTACAGAATACAAAATGATCAACTTTTTGTTGCATGTCACTCATTGTCAACAACAAACTGTCAGCTGTGATTTTCTTTTATTTTGTACTATGGCCATAATTATAACTGTTTTTACTGCATACCACTGTCAAGAATTGTCCAAATCAATGTTTAGTCTTTTTAGAATATCTAAATATTTTTTGTTATATCTATACAGTTTAATTTTACATATAGTTACGGTTTTCATTAAATATGATTCAATTTATCCATTGTATGGTAATTCACATAATACGGACTTTTTGTATTATTATTAATTTATAAGTAACATTTTTTAGTCTCAACACACGCAAATTTTAACTAAAAAAATATAACGAATGAAGCTGTTTTTTTAAACAATATTGTTTGTCATTTATTATATTATACTTTCTAATAATTAATTAATAATTAATTACGAACACATGCATTCAGTTTTAGTATTTTTTTTATCAATTAAAGCTGTATTAGTTTCAAAATCAGTCTGGTTAGCAATAACAGAAATTAACAATAGATAAAATATACGTCGTCTTCTTGCTTATCCGCTCCCTTCGTGGAGTATATGGATAACATATGGACATTATATTATACTTTCTAAAAATTAATTAATAATTAATTACGAACACATGCATTCAGTTTTGGTATTTTTTTTATCAATTGAAACTGTATTAATTTGTAAAATCAGTCTGGTAAGCAATAACAGAAATTAACAATACATAAAATATTCGTCTTCTTCTTGGTTATCCGCACCCTACGTGGAGTATATGGACACCACATGGCGCTTACAAAGAATCCCTATTGCTAGCTATTATAGTACTCTCGCGTCCTTGCCAGGTAATGCAAGTATCCCGTACATCCGCTGAATACATGAAGTATGTAGTATTTTTGTGCCTTCCAGGGCTCAAAATCCAATTAAATTAAGAATAGGAATGCCATACGTGTATATCATGTCGTATGGCGAGTCACTTTTTTCAGAGCTTCGTAACAGGTGACCGAGCTTCATTCGTGTACTGACAAGTAGCCTCATGATCCATTTTCTTAAATCTTCATTTCGAACGAAGTCATATCATCACATCTCTACAATCCACAGGGAGAGTCTATTTTCAAATGTTAGCATACGGTTTGTTTGAGTCTTTATTGGGTGCCATGTTACCCAAATATAAAGCTGCAGAATACATGCATTAAGCCGACGGAATTTGATTTTTACCGTGTCCCAAACATTCTGCCTGTTGTAGAATATTTCTATTTTAATATCGAGATCACTTTGATGAAGCGCCATTTCCCATTATCTATTTTATTTTAGATAAAAAAATCTACAGGCGTACTAGTATTATTTATTTTCAACATTATTATTTTATCATCAGCGAGCAGTAGCCAGACTATAATGTAAGTAATGTTATCTTGGATAACTTGAGCATTTCCTGCCACCTTCTAACGTCGGCCTATAATATCGAAATATTATTATGCCTGCTCCATACAAGGCGTTGTTATGATTGAGCACGATGCGAATAAGTAAATAACTATACCGAGAACATTATAACCCGTTTAATCCCTAGTAGGCCAGTTACTGGGTAACAAGAAAATACGAAAACGAATATTAATTCAGGGTAAAAGTTTTATGTTTTTAATCGGTTCAAGTATGACACAGTATGATTATCCTAAGTTTTCCCCCTCCGCCGAGGTGAGCTTAATTAGCTAGGTAGATAAAAGTAACCTAAAATGGGGAGTTTTTCAGTTTTTACAAAATAGTTCAAAAACGGCCAATCAAATCAAAAAGTTGTCTATGAGTAAGTTATAGAAGATAAAATTATACATAAAATGAGTACCAAAATGATGTATTTTGGTGCAGTAGTTAAAGTACCAGCTCACTTCAAATTTACCTAATTAAGCTCACCTCGGCGGAGGGGGAAAACTTAGGATAATCATACTGACATAATAAAAACATAAAACCTTTACACTGAATTAATATTCGTTTCATCTACCCAGCAACTCGCCTATGGTATTTATTATAAAATATGTCCATGCGTATTATCGTCGTTATAGGATTGGATTGCCGAATATACCAACCGTCAAAATTTAATGTTAAGAGCAGGCATCTATAATATTTTATTTCCAGGGTACAACCTCTCTGATTTTCGACAGGTGCCATGATTTTTTACATTATAGCAAAACCAGCAGCGCCAAATAAATTCCTCTCGGTCATTGGCATATGGGAAATTACATATTTCAAACGATCCCCATTTTTGATTTTAAATTTAAATGAAATGATATCATTGGTATAAAAACACAGTATCATTGTTCAAAGTGATATCTCAGTTGTGAGTTATGTCAATTTATTCAAAGTACGAACTACCTGACTACTGTATGAATTTAATAATATTCTGATCGACACTTGGATAAATATTAAAATGCGTTTTATGATTCATTATTAATTCCAAACAGCAAAAATATCTTTGCAATATAAAGGGTTACATCACTTTTATAAGATATACGGATATGCAATAACAATCTATAAAAATTCTCAGTACACTTACAAACCAAAGCACATAACTTCATACAAAGAAAGAAACACGCGTAAGAAAAATATGCTTTGAATCAATTAATTAAAAAAAACTAATAATCTACGTATTTTATAACATTTTTAATTGTTTCAAGAATTCGCATGAAGAAAAGGAAACAAGGCAATCTAAATTGGCAATAATTTGAGTTTAGGAGTTTGGTATGCCAATTAAAATAACGAAAATGTCAAATATATAATATTATATACCCTGTTCAAATCTACTAAGCGCACTTTGGTAACGTATTGTCAATTCTTTTGGAAACAATCTGTCAAGATTTGCATTACCTGCCATTTTTGAAGTCCACATCACACTGTGGAGATCAATATGTTCAACTTTAAGAGTAACATGGTAAAAAAAAATATCCTCTGAAGAATGTTCTGGTTACCTCACAGTGGTGTGAAAGATGAATAAAATACCACAATATAGGTGCCCTATTATCATACATTGTAGTATTTAAACCAATTAAAACGCTACATTCTCTTAGACACTACTCCTTCCTGCTGTATTTAGTCTTCTTCAAATTGTTAGCAAATATAATTCTGTATTTTCAAATAGTATATTACGACTTCATATTTGAGGTTATGTAACATACTCTTAATAAAATATGGGTCAAATGTTCAGAAAAATTACAGTATATAGCATATATTCTTATGACAAATGTGATTTCTTACAGTAACATAGAAGACTCAAATCTCCAACTCTCCTGAGGTCCACGTTGTTGTGAAAGTCTTAAGCCTTGTAGCAGTCTCTTAAATACCATTTGTCTGTATGAAAAAAGTAGAAAACTTAGTGTCATCGAAATATTAATTCAATATAGATTTGTATTATGTAATAATCAATCTATATTAATATTGTTAGTTCGTATTAATATGAAGTGTAAAATTGTAAAATATTTGTTTCCGCTAATTTATTTATAGCTCTCACCGAGATAGTTTATTACCGATGTAGTGGTTAAGAATGTCAGGATATTTTCGGTTTGGCCAGGATGTGAATCTTGACCAAAATAAAAGCCCGTGCTTAAAAAAACCCGCGATTATTTTTCCGCGAATTTGCATGCATATTCTTTCATTCAATGTTGGTTAGTTTAGTATTGTATAGTATATTTATCCTTAGTATACAATGTATGAAACAAATGTTGATAGCAATTACGACAACGTGTATTTGTATACAGCGGCTGTACCAATTGTATTTTAATTTTCTGTTTTTATTATCTATTAAGACCAAAGCAATAACTTTTGATGTCACTTGTTTTTATTTAGATTCTGTGCTATATGCATTCATGGAATAAATATAAAATGTTAATTTTTGATTCAGTAAAATAAGTATTTTGCAAAAACCGTTTGATTATCCACCATTGAAATTACGCAAGACATCTTTTTTCCACACACGCTTTTAATGTGTATTATATTGTTTTTTATAATATTTTTTATGAACCTTATTTTTTACAGTTTTTAAGCTTTTTAAACGTTTGAAAGTTATTTATACAACTTAGAGATTTGAACGCGATATTCAGTGGCGAGGGATGTAACCCTTTTAGCCCTTTCATGAGCAAATTTTTATATGCACACTAAAATATTCCACTACTATCATTTCAACTAATATCATAAAATCAATCGAATTATAAAACAAAGCTCTTCTTCTTCCAAACATCCAACAAAATAAACTAAACAGTTATTCCAAACTGATAAGAATGTGTATAAAAGTACCACTTGTGGACGCTCCCATTTCGGAATCAAAGGAGCACCACAAACAAATTTGAGCCCATAGAACTGATAATGTAACATTTATAAGTTTCTATATACAGCAATATAAATAATCTTTCATTTGTTTACAAATCATAATAATTATAGAAAAGCCATGAAAGAATTTTTCAAAGCTGAGAATCTGAGTTTTTCACTTTTTTCGTAATGTTTACCTATTTTTTTCTAGCCTAAAATGTATGATATTACTGTAATGACTTCGACATATCATTGACAGATCTGTGCAGTATTTATATTGAAATAAATAATAACATTTTATTAATAAATAAAAGAATGGCTTTGTAAATAAGGTGACAAGGCGCATGGACGAACATGTACGTCCATACTCCTATGAGGGGACTTGTTTATATTTAGATCAATTAGCCAAACATACTATGCGAAATTGATTGATACACAGCGTGTCTTCTCTTCTTTTTTGTTTCCCATTTAATATTGTCAATTCCCACCTTTTAAACAATCCACCAAATATTATTTAGTCAGTAGAAATTTTATAAAATATTATTTTTTTAGCGCGGTGATAATTTTTATAATAAGCATAAAAAATAATTAGTTATAGCATCGTTGAGCACTATTTTCATGCAGTCCTACTGGAGTCACGCTTATGTGTAGGTAACTAGTCGTATATTGAATATATTATTTGATATGTACGCGATTTTTAAACGTCTTAATAAATAAATTGCATGGAATGCTTTGAATAATTCAATGATATTATGGGCGAGGCTTGGCTCGTTGCCAACTCAAAAGCTATGGACTTGAACAGAGGAAATAATTTTAAATACGCAAGCTTTTCCTGATATAGGTAAGCCTCTATTGGCCTAAGCCTGAGTTTTCATTATATATTCATTTACCACAGATTAATCAAAATATTTCAATATTGCATACATATAAAGTCCATTCCGAACAGTTATGCCAATATTTATTTAATCTACGATAACATTACATAATAGAGATTTTTAAATTTAAGAATAACGTATCGGAAAATTATATTATTCATTGACAGTGTAATAAACTTTATTTCAAACAAATAGTAAAGAATGTCTTTATAATTGGCGTTGAAATTAATTTGTAACAAAGACAGTAAAATCATTCATATTTTTTTTTACTATCAAGAGTATTCTGCTCCTTTCTGTTCATACATTTCCTAGATTATCCAAACCGCAACCAATGTTTAAGAAGATACACTTTAAATGTAATATGTGTAACGAATATAAAAAAATAATGTGAAATTAAATAAAGCCCGTTAAAAATCAAGTGAAATCTATTATCTATAACTTCCCCATAAACCCTTGCCAGGAACGCACTTCTTTATTGTAAATATGTATTATTTAAAATAAAATACATAAAGTTACCTATACTATAATTATTATGAAGGTAGCACAAGCTTACATTTTTATAATATTTCTCTGTGCACAGTTGTTTTTGTGCGGAGTTGTCTTGTGTATGTTTTGTGCGCAGTTGTCGTGTTATCGTTGCCTATATGTAGTCTAGTCTAATTCTTAGTTCGCTTTATATCTTACTTCTTTCAAAAATCATAGTTTCCCATTTTTTTTATGTGTATTCAGTGTGATGATAAATAATCCGACAGTGCCTCCCCAAGCTACATTTTTAGGTGTGTGCTTTTCTTGAAAGGCTCTGTTGAGAAACATTGGTACAGATTACATAATATACCAACTATCATTTGAGTCACGGTTTTGGAACTAAATATACATTAAACTATTGAAGCAGCATTTTTTTTTTGATTTTTTATTCGACAAATGTGTGTTCATACTTTTACTATATATTTGTTCGTGGAATATTATTCGTTTCCCATTAACTTTAACAAAATGTTTAACCATTTTTTTATTGACAGCTTTTAATTTTTTTCTTTGTTTTAGATAGCTGTAAAAATGACCACATAGAGACATCAACTTTAGAAGAACAAATACTCGAAAATGTTTGAACAAACATTCACAATAATTAGGCATATATATTTTTAAGTCACTGTTTACACAAAAATTTTGAATTTGTTTAAGACCACACAAACACAAGAGCTTTTACTAGTGATTGACCATAATGTACTTCGCATACTATTGATGGCTTCGAGGCCTAATAGATGAAATTCACTTCAGATAATTATAAATAAAACTGTGAAATATTAGTGCCATTTTATCATAAAATATCAGAAAATGTTTAAGCTAAAGTAATTATTACCATATCCGCTACCAATTTGGACCATATGGATCTCAACAGTGTGAAGACGACCACACTAGAAATGGAGTATATCAATTTCCCTATAGTCAAAACTTATTTTGACCGTTTTGTTCATGAGAATTAGAATTCATCCAATTTCTCAATCCATTGAGTCATGCATCTTTGGATTTTTTTAAACCAGAAGCTGTCAGAATCGAGCTGCAATCCTAACGAGGTGATACAGTTTATTTTATAGTATTAAATTTATACTGTCAATGTTATGCTGTGTATAATTTATTTTAGAATTCAAATAACATATGTTTATAGCTAACTTCAATAATTAGTATACTGGTATTAAGAATGTCACATGAAACATGTTTTACATCCAGGCGATAAACCATTTACGAAACTGATAAGTGATTAGGTATATTATTTTTTATCCAAGTTTTTGACTTTCAGTATTTAATGGTCGTATTGTGAACATAAATGACCTAGCAATGTGTGCTTCGTGTCACATCATTCGTGTGCATACAGCTTGGAAGTGTCAAAAGGTAAAAACCATAAATCTAAAACAATGAATAATCCTGAGAAGCTTATAAAATTAATGTTACTATTAATAACCATCGCCAATTAGTTTTAGATGTTTCACATCGTTATCATAAAGCCGTGGCTTTAAGATTCCTTTAACTTTTCCAGTTCCCTCTACTTTGCATCTGCTGAGAAAATTACTGATATTGAGATCTCCAAGATCCTTGTCCACTCTATCCAGCAACTGAAGCGGTCGTCTACATTACATTTTCTGTGATAAAAGACGATTTTTCTCTTCAAATTAACTCATCCTTTTTTACCATGTCCACTCCGAAAGTGGAGTATATAGATCTCCACAATGTGAAGACATATCTCCTCGATATCCGAGATGATAACGTGCTCGCCAGTCATCTGGAGAATTTTAACATCTGGTGGAGTTTTAAAAATCCGAAACTGCAGGACTAGATGCCCACTGCGTTGAGCAATTGTCTGGGAAGCAATTATCGTGAAAAATAATCTGTACAGACATGTCTATCATCCTTACGAACAATATATCCAGCTCGTGCCGTATCTTAATTCCTCGCGACATATAATTAATGTCAATCGAAAAGATTTAATTTAGTATTTATGAAACTAAATATCTGGGTATGGAGCGTCCATTACAAGTATATGATAATCTAATGATTGTTAAAAAATCGGACTGATTAGAGACCAAAATAACATAATAATATATTCAATCTAGGACTTAATGATTTGACACGTTAAAGGTTGAGAAGAAGATTGTTATTTAACTATTTCCTGTCAACAAAAAGCTGAGGAGGTTGTACGTTTTAGAATATCCTCAAATATTCGGTTATTGAAAGAATTTCAACATAAAATATTTTTGAATATTTTGTCCTACATACATTCTTGTGAATAAATTCCTTAAATTTGCGTAATATTATGCAAGAGTTAAATATTATTACAATTATTAATAATATAATTAAACAAATCTCGAAGCAGGCGTCTCCAGTTATGAGCCCGGAGCATTCTTCTCGCCTGCGTATAATTCCGCCTACCGCATCCAAAGCCGCGAAGTTGTATTTACAAATAACATACTTCATAATCTCACTTGATATACGAAGGCTGAGTCCTAAAATATGTGGATATTTGTGATGATAAATTGAATTAATATAAGAACATTAAGATCGTGGATTAATTTATTGCATTTAAGAATGTGAAGGAAGCAATGGCGCTGATAAAGTCTTCATTAAGAGTGGGAAGTTGAAGACGTTGGAGAGTATACGACATTGGAATAAAAGATTAAATTACCACACTGCGAATAAGCCTTTGTCAATCATTCATTACTGTAATTGTTATATGTACGTAAAGTTGCTATATGGACAGACGTTTCTAACCTAACCTCACTTAACCTAGCCTAATCTAATAAAATATTATACAAAAGGGACGTAACCAGGAATACGTAGTTTATTTAATGACTTTCGGTCAAAGTCTAAATATTAAATATACACAATCTTAGAGCGCATGAAGACTGAAACTAGTATTTTATTCTCCGCGGTTAGCTTAGTTGGTAGCGTGCGCGCCAATAAATCCGGGGAATGCGGGTCCGATCCCCCATCTGTCGATTTTTTTAAATCTAAAAATGCAGGACTGGGTACCTATTGGGTGGAGCAAATGTCTGACAAATATGTATGTATGCCCCTGATAACTACCTAAGAAATCGGGAACATCAGCTGTTTTTCAT
>JAGVSQ010011018.1:0-12522 GCA_022683975.1 Rhyacophila evoluta
TGAACGAAATTATCGCCCACGCACCGGTACGTTCATGCCACTCGACAGGTTAAAAAAGAACTAGATTTTAGAAAACTATAACAGAATATTTTTTGGCATCATACATTATGTCTAAGACCATTATTGTGAGAACTCCAAAAAAGAGTTCCAAGTAGAGGATTAATATCATGATTCAAGAATCGATGGACTTTGTTAATGCGGTCAATGATCCCAAAGAAGGAGATTAGTTTGATGTTCAACTTTATATATAAAAGATGCAACATTTGAAAAAGGATATTGTTAGTTTGAGATTAGCGTTTTATGCAATTTATAATTGTATATTTTTCTTAGTTATAAAATTAATTTGATTGTTACAGGAATATGTGGAGTCTGCCGAATTGGCCGCACAAGCAATCTCTTTACGACCTGATTCGTTTGAATGCTTCTATGCAAGATCAAAAGCGTATCTAGCTCTTGATAAGGTCACCGAGAGCCTTCAGGATGTTAGGAAAGCTCTTCTGTTGACGCCGCAAACCAACATGAATGTGAAAAAAGTGTTGACAAGCCTACAACAAGAAATCGTCAACAAAATAACTAATAAAAATGTTTCCGCAAGGGATAGAAATTCATATGATACACTAAGTCTTAACTTGCCTTAAATTTACTTTTAAAACCTATATGTAAAATTATATTATTTATATTGTCCTCTCAGTGACAGCTTTGATATGACTCATTGCTAACAGATGTGTTAAAATACAGGTTTGTCTATTATTTTGTATTTTAGTGATCTGTCATATTATTATTAGACTTTTTACTGGTAAACCTATTATAATAATAATGGTTGTTTTATTTTTGTCCATTTTCTTGTCAGTTCTGAGATACTTTTATTAATCTTGCCATGTTTTAGCATTTTTTGTTTGAGAAATTATTATTTAAAAAATGCATGGTATTTTTGTGTTCTATAAACACTGCAATATTTATTATTATTAAATAAAATTGTCTACTTTTTTAAAAAGTCTATTTAATATCGGTAGTTTTTTCTACCTTTCAAAAAAATATTTATAAAAAAATTCATTAGTTAGGTATGTTATTATTACTTGTGAAGTGTTTTTTCATATATATTTATACAGTGAATAATTTAATTTTATTCATTATAATATAGTAGAGAAAAAATAACTATACATTGCATTCTTAATGTAGCATGTGTTATCTCAATTTATTAAAATTGTGTGTTTTCAAACATCTCAGTGGCCTATACCCCTGTGCCTTTCAAGCTTTTGTAAATGTTTTTTTAGTCTTATTATTTTAATTGTATTTTTTTTTCATATGAATTGATTTGAAAATAAAATGTAGCGAATGTTGTTTAGATTATAATTTATTTATTTGGAGAATTTTTTTACAAAATGACAACAAAATTTTTTCAAGACTGAAAATAATAATATTGATTTAATCAATCGATTACTACTACTATGATAACAATAATATTATAATTATTAATGATACATTTTTCTCATATTGGAGCTCATTTCATGACTAGCCCGTATTTTGGCATATTTTATATAAAATATAGCAAACAATATATTGTATGGAACGGTTTATGTGAATGTACAACTTTTGATTTTATTCGAGAAATATAATATATTCCAAAATCGATCAATGTCTTTTATTTTCATGAGTAGAATTAACAATTATTTTATAGTTTATGACTTATAAACTTCCAAGAATTTCCCTTTCCACATGCCCACCAGTTATATCACATTCATTACGAAAGTGAACCCATGACAATTTCAAAAAATCCAGGATCAAAGGTTTCAATTTGAGGACAGATAGAATTTCTAATAAAGTAAAATCGGAGTTTATAAATGGCAGCTATTTGGCTTTCACATTATGTCTAAGACAATTTTATCTTTACTATATCCACTCTGAAAGCGGAGCACATGAACCTCCACAATATGAAGAGTTATATTTGGCAGATTGTTTTCAGATCACATTATAATGAACAACTTTTAAATCATCATTCATTATGTTCTCAAATGTAAATTTTCAAAAAGTGATACATAAATATTTAATAGATTATGAATGTGGCAACAATTTAACTCTTAAAACCTATTTACTATTAATATAATCTCATATTACATCATTAGCTAACATGCCTACTTAATATTTACAGAAATTGTTGGAGTTTATCCTACATACTTCAATTACATGTGTATATGTATTTTTATCAGTTTTTCTGAAAGGTTTTGTCGAGACAATCCTACAATATTATCAGAAATGGTCTTATAATACATATCTGAAATAGATAGCTACAAATATTCAGGATTCAGGGAAATGACCGGAATATTTATTCAGTTTCAGACATAAGGATAAGAAAAATTAAGAAATCATATGATATAACAATAATAATTTTAATAAAACTAACAGAATAATATTTCTTATAAAATAACTATAATATTTAATGACGTTATAAAATTATAGACATATTATGTCAAAGAATGTAGTTGTATACATCTTCTTGACTATAAAATTGTCAACAATACTTATTGTATTTTGTGCTCATATAAAAAGTAACAAATATTTACTTATGTTTCAGTTTGAAACAATCAAAATAATCGTTTTTTTCAATAAACATTTGCGAAATCCATAAAATTCAAATTAGTAGTATTTAACAGCAGTTAAAAGTAGTTTTAAATAGATAAACATCTGGACCAACAGGTCCATTGTGGAGAAATTCTCAGTCAATATTTTTTAAAGATTCAATGCTCTAAAACTTCAAGATCAAAAACACAACTAAAAAATACACAATCATTTTTGAATATATGGGATTGAAGAAGAATTATTCAGAATAACTTATTTGAAATAGCTTGAAATCCTGACAGCTGAAATATGATAAGTTTCGCCGATAATTATTCTGCTAACGCTTACTGCTGCCCAGTGGTGGATAATGAATGACCAGAACTCATATTTTATTTTCTGATATAAAATAGTAGAAAAGTAAGACATAGCAATGTTGATTCGGTAAACCAACATCACTCATTAATCATTTCCTAACTGTGAAGACACATCAATACAGATTATATGAAAGTAAGGCAGTAAGATATTATACGATCCCTTGTTTCATATTAATATTCGTATAAGGAAGTGAGAGGCATTTACACATTACAATAAGTTTCTATCCGAGTGTTACCATATCAAAACGTAAAATAGGTACAGATCAAAGAATCGCTTAATGCTAAATTAATAATAATTATTTAAATTGTATCTTTTTTAATGTGGAGTAAATGAATTTCCACGATGTGATGATTTATTGTGATAGATAAGTTTTCACGAAGAATGATTGTCAGCCAAATCGCCCATCCCGTTTGTAAACTCATTTATGTTAAGATTTTAAAAATGCATTTCTGCATCACTAATTCCAGTATTTAAGCGAGTAAACGACTCAGATTTGATAACATAATATTATAAAAATACAATCTCGAATATTCTTTAAATAAATTAAAACCTATTCATTTTTTAGCTTGAAAGATTCATGACAACACATACTTTAAAAACATCTTGATGAGATGATCTGCTGATTTCTTCAAGTTATAAGTCTAAGCAAATTTATTTGATAACTAAGTCTTATTGGTATATCTAAGATTATTATGACCGATCATGGTAACTTTGTACTTATGTATAGACGTCGTCAATCATGAATATTATCACTGTGAAATACCACATTGTTCCCAAATGGGATTACCCTTTGGAATGGTCGATTTTCCTTATCCTGCAGTGCTACAAGTGAGGATAATGTTGTCTCATATAATGAGCCTGCTGAAATAAATATTCTATCATTCTTGATGGAATATTATCAAAAAATGCATGATGCATTTCCACTGCTCGGAGTTGTATTCCATGCAGGGCTAGGAACGGCTTCAATTGAGTTCCTCGCAGGCCAGATGTGTTCCTGAATCCATTTACATACAGGGTAATGATTTCTAAAATTCTCTGTCAGGAACCCATATAAAATCGGATTCACAATAGTATTCAACAAAGCGACAATAACACTCCATATAAAATATTGATTTGTTAAAAAGAACTTAGTGTCTTCCCTATGCCCGTCTACGTAAATTAAAAACATGGTTACAGTTATCGGTAGCCACATCAAAAGTACAGCAATCACGTTTAGATATAATATCCTTACAGCCCGTTTGTGTTTTATAAGCCTTTGGATATCTCCATTTGAAGGAAGTCTTACTAAAGGATTGTGTCTGCCTGACTCAGCAATACTTGCTAAAGAAAGTCCTGGAAGGATATTACCAGCTATTGTCTGAACACTTGTTCGTAGTTTATTCGAAGGCAATTCAATGTTACCAATTTTTTCTTTTAACCTCAGTTCAATTTCTTTGAGTTTTTTAAATATAATATGATGGTTATATACTAGAATACCCATTGGGATTATACAACTGATGACAACACTCGGTAATGTAAAAGCAAGAGAGGAATTAAATCCATTAGACATCGGGAACACTAGTGTGCATACTGTAATGTTTTTTTTTACTATTATCGTTGGGTTAGCTGATATAGTTGAGTTGAATTCAATGTCTTGTTCCCGGAAGAATATGGCTGCTGGAAGGTATATGGTGAGTGCTAATGCCCACGCAATGATTGAGGCCATCACTGCCGATCGGTGTGTTAGTCCTGATCTGTATTCGGATGATGCCAAGCAGCGATAACGATCTATGCTGATTCCAGTCAATGTCCATAGTAAGACAGATCCGCATACAAACTGAAATTGAAAAGAAAAAATTAGTCAGTTATTGAAATTTTAAATGCAAATACAACCAAATAACATAATTATTTTAAACTCTCCAACTAACGTTCCACTTGAATTAATAGATAAAGTCTGAAAGATGTAAAAGGATCAAAACTTTAATATCTCTCAAATGATGAAACGACAATCAAATAAATAAAGCAGTATGGTATATTCTGTCTCGCTGGTTAGCGTAGTTGGTAGCGTAGGCACCTAGCAATCCAGAGAATGCAGGTTTGATTCTCCATCTTTCAGATTTTAAAAATCTGAAAAATGCAGGACTGAATGCCCATTGGGTTGAGCAATAGTTTGACAAACGATTCTCGTGAAAATAAACTGTCAAGACGTTTGCAGATTACGGAAATCCATATGCTCTACTTTCGGAGTGGATATATTCAAATTGTGTAGATCCATATGCTCCACTTTCAGAGCGAAGATGGTATTAAAAAACAAAAAAAATAAAATATTTTTACATTTCTCATCCAGGGGTGAACTGGCAATACTCTAATAAGGAACTCACTTAATCTCAGAGCTGTTCGCAGTGTTACTGAGAAAAGAAAGAAAGAAGAACACTTTCACGATTACTTAGTCTTAAGACTAAACATCAGCGAGGTTTCTTTTATTATACACCCAAAATAAATTTATTTTACGATGAATTTCAAAACAAGGTTTAATTTTGTATAAATACTTGTAAATTATCAGCTGATAATGTGTTATTTTTTTGACAAATGCCTCGCTGGCCTAAATATAATTTAGCAAGGAGCTCGTTATCCACCAATTCATTGGCATGTATGACCAATCTTTTAGGTAAGGGATGACAAAGTGGCTAGGTGTGAAATACAATGTATAGAGATTCATCTGGGCAACTGAAATGTCAGCTATTAATTTCAGATTGTTTTGCATATATTGTGTACAATGGTTTTTTTACAGTACCCATGTCAAAATATCTTTGACGTTTCTTCGCAGTAATTTTAATTATACTACAATCACACTATCAACACAAAACTTACCGCAAAAGTGTTACATGCTTATCGCTACCTGCAGATTAGTATAATTTTCTTTCTAAACTAATATAAATTACGCATTCCGGAATATCTTCAATAACGACATTTATTTTTTACGAATTTACATGAATAATGTCATTTTGACATGTTCTGCACGTCCAATGAAAGGTTGCATTTTAATTTATTTAAAATGGTGTAATTTTTAAAATTCCTCATCTTATTGTGAAATTTCGTACAGGTATGCTACCGAATGTCAAAATTTACGTGTATAATTAAAATTCAACTTGACGCCATTTGAACCGCAGAAGTCGTTTTAAAAGGTCACGAAATAGATCTCCGCAAAATTTGCGGTGTGAACAATTTCGCAACAAGAATTATGGCAAACTAAATTATAACCTTTTTTAATTTTCAAAATAATATATCTGATTATAAACTGGAATTTGGGTACACTTATAAAAAGGAAACTTAAAACACTTCAGTATCAATTTGACTATAAAAATATTAAAACCGAAAATGCAGGATCGATGTCCATTGGACTGAGCAATTGTCAGAACAAACAATTCTTGTGAAAAATATCTGTCAAGACATGTCTTCACATTGCGAAGATCCATATATTCCACTTTCGGAGCGGATATATTCGCACTGTGTAAATCCATATGCTCCACTTTCTGAGCGAATGTGAACGAATGTAAAAAATATTGACTAGTCTTACATAAGTATGAAACATAATTGATTGTATCCGCTGCTAATTCTTGACTGGACGCTATTATTTTGAAACAATAACATGATTTTTTTAAATTTTTATTTTCAACCTTGTAACCGTTATGGATTTATTGACAGTAAATTTCAAGTAAAAATAAATCAATTGAAAAAAAAACAATATGAAAAGATAACCCAAAACATGGAATATTTTAGATGTTTTGTCTAAAACGATGCCGAAAGAGTTATTATTAAAACAACTTCAGTAGTATCCCTTCATATTCTTATATTTTAATAAAACCGTATCATAACACAATTTAAAAGGCATAATTTATGACTAAAAGCGGTTCTGATGCCATGATGTCACTTATTCGTTATCTGTTTTAAGTCATGTGGTTTGTATGAAGGAACATAATTCTTTTGTGCTATAATAATCGAGATGTCAATTTAAAAGTATCACAAAGAAGAAAGCGCTTATTTCTTCAATCTTCTCTCATTAATGTTAATTTGAATGCAGTTTAAATTGTTTATAATTACAAAGGTCGTGACAATGTGTTATTATTTT
The DNA here is from genome assembly GCA_022683975.1 of Rhyacophila evoluta. NCBI lineage: Eukaryota > Metazoa > Arthropoda > Insecta > Trichoptera > Rhyacophilidae > Rhyacophila > Rhyacophila evoluta. Next base: position 7,040 of record JAGVSQ010011018.1, read on the forward strand.
TTGGATTTAATTTCTAGTAAAAATCTTTATTTAACATCACTAGAGTATTTGGTAAACCATGTCTAGAGTAAAAAGCATTGTTTTTCGATATCCCAGTTTTGAGGTACCTGTGCGTAATTAATTCTTTGGTTACCATCATTCTGCAAGTCGGCTTTTGTTACTTTGGTATCAATAAATTGTAGGATACGACTAAGATAGTATCGGATATGTTTTCAATATGCTGTAAAGTATTGCGCGCATGTTTAGCCGGCTTTTTCCTCCTCATATATTTATCTTTTGTTTTTGTAGAGTCGTAACGTTTCTTCGAGGTTTATTTCAAACTGTTGCAACCGGTGTAATGAGGGGACAGATTTATGATAGGTATATTTTTCGATGACCAAAAATAATAAGAAGTTTGCAGCATCATACGGCGAGCAAAAAGAGCTCTTATTATCAACTGTAGAACAATATAAACTTTTAGGAATATGGTCATGTTTGTGCTAAACAGTTTGTCCTTCGGTGTTGAAAGAGTTGACATGCAAATTTGACAATATCCTAAAATATAAGATGGCGCTCATTTTTCCCGCTCTTCTCACATCATTTATAAAGTGACGCAATTTAGATCGCTATAGTCACGACCTTTCTTTGTGTAATTGTTGTGTGGGAGTGAAAATTTGGGCTAACTTAGCTTGCTCGTCTTGCGGTTTTGCGTTTTAGATCGTTCGTATTTTGTATTCTTCAGAAAATGACAAACGAGTAACCGATCTAGGGCGAGATGTACCAACGTGTAGAACGCGTAATTCGGTTTGTTTGTAAAAATACAATATTCAACCCATTCAGCACAGATGGCAAATTCACCTACCCTACTTTAAAAAATAATAATTATATTATATACGTAGTAATTATACCTGTTACGATACATTCTAATTTTCTTATAAAAAAACTTAACCTCGATAAAATAACTCTATTGTGGAATTTGTCTCATTTTCACAGGGCCAATTATTTCAATTAAAAATATATATACAAACGCTGTAGACTTATTTAAGCTGATATCAAACTAACATAAACATATATTTATGAATTTGTCTCATTTTTGTGGCAAAACCAATTTCGGCTAATGTCTTTTTTATGAAGAATTGACAGTGAAAATCGTGACATATTCAATACTTTAAATTGAGTTAATATTTACTGAATATAAATCCCTTTTATTTTTTTTCTTCCATATTCGCTCCCTATACGGAGCATATGGCATGGTTGGATTATTCTGTCAATATTTTTTTACCATTATTATAATTAATATCGTATTGTTTCACATTTTAAACTATTAATCCTATCCGATAAGTTATATGAAATAAGGCAGAGTTTATACATGAACATACGTTGTCATACGGTATAATTATCAAGGTAGCGAAAAGAACGAACTCTTCAGCGTTTAAATGAATAAATTTGGTATCTTGTTCATCATTTTCTATTTCTTCACATTAATATACTCAGCTCATGGGTAAACGGGCTTAAATAACAATAAAAAATATAAAACTTGATAACAAAATTAAATAAACTAGTATTTTTTAACGCTCTAGCCCGCATTCGGAAACCTATGGAAACACCTATAATAGATTATCATTACATTTACAACTGCCATATATAAAGATTGCTTTAATAGTTACATATCTCCATTCGGTTTTTTTAATCATCAAATAAATTATCAATATTTAAAAAATATTTTGGAATATGTATAATATAAAAGTTATCAGTATTGAAGGGGTTAAAAAGAAGCGGGAATGTGGATTGAAGAACGGATTTTTCTACTTATTTTTTCGTGAACATTGTATAAGCATTCTTGTATTATTATGTTCACGTACGTTTTGTATGAAATCGATTACCTCATTTCGGTTTTGTGGTCGAACAAATAAACCGTAAATGCTACTTTTCAATATGATTTCACCAAAATATGAAATTGATTTCAAATCGAATACATAAATAAATACTTAATATATTCTTTTGAGAAACTGTAACCAGACATTCATTATAATACAAATACCAGTAAGCAGACATACATAAATATTGTTGTGAAAATTGTTCAATTGAATTTGGAATTGCAATAATTATTTGAAAATTCGAGTTTGAATGATTCACAAAGTTATGTAATTCTATTTATAAAGCAAATTTATTGGCCATATACATTTGAACATTATTATTTTACATATACTGTATACTGTATACTCAAACATGTATTAATATATTAGTATTAATATCTTATGTATTTAGAAACGTGATAGGTAAATATTATGCATAAAAAAATTGTATACTTACTTGTACTAGATAAGATTTAATCTACACATTCTACCAACCACACAATTGTAATTCTTTTGTCAATATAGAATTATTGAATCGAATTTTTTTGCGAAAAAAGCAAAGCAACGCTTATCATAATAATAACAAAATATTTCCTTCACTACCCGTCTAGACCACGCAGCCAAATTAGACGTATTTGGCGCCAAAAGTTGCCGACATTGTACCAGTTTTTATAACTTGCCAGATTCAAAGAAAGGCTTTTATTTTTATTTAATTAACCATGTGATTAAGCTTCACAAAATTTAATTTAATCATCTTTATCAAATTACTAATGTTGTTGCCATGAAACCTTCTCTAATAGATATCTCCTCGATATCCTAAATAAATAAGACGTACAATAGACAAATGTTAAAGGTTAAAAAAAACTTAATTTAACTTAAAATAGTACAAATATTTAACAATTAGTTCATCAATCGTTAAATCTTAACACGTATTTCGAGCATACACTACAGTGTAATAAACGTGAAAATATTTCGATGTTGTCCCAGGAACATCTCCCCAAGATCATGTTTATATGTGTTTTAGGTTATGTATGACTTAGAGAATATTGTTCCCATATTGAAACAACATATAAAAAATATCTTTTATGTCTATCGTATATGACAAATGACACCTATATGATAAACTAAAATCTGCAAAGTAACAAACAGCTTTAAAAAAGTACAAATAAAATATAAATCTGTTTAAACATTTCCTTGAATGTTACTAAGATAAACCACAATAGATTCCGACAAAATCAGTTTTAATAAACACATAGTTGATATACTGTGTAATGAATATACCAGGTATATCATATCGTTAGTAAATATGTTGTTTTCCTTGAAAAATGACCAAAAAATTGTATTAATTAACCACTCATAATAAATAATTACAATCGTTATCAGTTCGCGATTTTCCTCAGATCGGAATTATTACACGTAAATAATACGTACACTATTTAACCACAAAATTCCAAGAGGAAAATAAATTCAGGAAAACTATGACAATCTAGTTCACTATGATTTTACGGAATGATTTAGCAAAAAAAATGTTCGAATATACTCGTATATTAATTTAAGATCCTAGAATTTTATTCGAAATTTGATTATATTCTATAATAGTTTTCTTTTTATAAGTTAAATAAAATAAAAATTGACTATATTATTCATGCTCATTGGCGAATTCAACATTTCTAGGCTTCTAGGCTTCTAGGCGCTGAGGAGATAATTTCACTACCCATACACAATAGAGGGAAAATTTTGGTTTCACATTTTTATAGTTCTCACCCCAACTAATTATTATTTACTTCCAAGAATTAACATCTCTTATTTCAACTCGTCACAGTAAATATATATGCTTATTGTATTCTTGCCTTTGAGGCCCCTAGAGAATTTTGAGAACCCTTCAATTATGAGGCCATAGGCGCGTGGCTCCGTCACTGTTCATGCTAATTCGCTATCATGAGATATTCACTTCTTTTATATGATAACTTTAACCTAACTTGAGTAACAATTATATATCTGCAACACTTCTCAGTTCTTCCGTCGTTCAAACAGAAGAGCATAAAGTTGAATATACCATGTATATGAATATAATATATATTTTCGTTTGCTCCTAATGTATTACATTACATCTATGAAATGTATGTCTCAAAATTGTGAAGATATCTACCATAAAAATGGAGTACATGGATTTTCACAACGTAAAGATTTATTTTAATATTTTTTTCAGCAAGAATTGGTCATCAATAAATTATTTAGCATATTGGCCATTCTGTCCTGTATCTTTTGAATTCTCAACATCTGGGGGATTCAAACTAGTAACAACCTCCTGCGCAAGCATGCACACTTATTTATAAGCTTCAACATAATTACATAAATAATATATTGATTTGGACCAAGTACAAAATAATAGAACAATACTATTTTGGCTTTTGGCATTACGATCGTCGAGGGAAGACATTAAGGGGTATTTCAGATTCCCTGAACCACCGTTTAGCACGCCACTGTTCCGTAGCTCCCTGCTATTGATGACTGTTGTATATTATTTATACATACTTAATGTACAGATAAAAGAGTTTCAAAGAAAATAAATGAAAGTGTGCTGTCATAAAGCCCGTTCATAGAAGAAGCGACCACATTATTTTTAGGTCAAAACCACAAAACTGGATAATCTCGTTAGTGATCTAATAGCTCTAAAAAAATCGAAATGACAGAACGTGTATCGGAGGTTTTTTATTTGTTGTTTACTACGTTTGTTTAATCGCCTTTTTTGGAGTTGATTTTATTTTAATCGATACAATCTGTCACCACCCCGAAAATATAATATGTTAAATATATTTTATTGCACATTTTATTTTACATAACGAGAATCAAACACTATTTTTGTCGTTAAAAGTTTTATTATTTGATTATATATTTGATTAACAGATGATTATCTTATAATAGCTGAAAGACTATACTTGTCCTCGCCGTAGCTTAGTGGATAGGCGTGAATCGCTTACAATCAGGGGTCACAGAATCTATTATAGTTGCGTACCTGTATTAAAACACACCGTTACATTTAAATAAGTTTTTTTGATAGATATTGAAACTATTACACTACAATAAAGTGTATATACTTAATATTAAATTATATAAATATAATTCAAACAAGTTAATAAAGCGTAAATTGATTATTTAAAATTATTGTTGGCTGTTTTGATCATTCAAACATTACAAATTCAAAAATACTTGATATATATTTTGGATAAGCTCCATCTCAGATGCATTTTTACTGTTTTTTTTCGATATTGGAGATGCAGGCTCCAACTTCATCCAAGAACACGCCTACCTCATTATCATTTAAACAACTTGAAGATATGTAATCATATCGCCTATTCTTGTCTGGCTCCTTATAAATTGAAATCATATCTAGTTTTTTTTGCGTCACGCCCAACATTAAAGTTTAGAAACAAGTAGATTAGATTTGCCACCCAGCAAGTGGACAAGCTTTGAATAAACGCATGCGTCTATTTGAATTTAATACACAATAAACGATCGCGTAGGAATTATAAAGCTCGATACATCGATATTGTAGCTTAAAACTGAGAAGGAATATGTATTTGGCGACGCAATTTTTTCGACTTATGCGTGGTCTTATTGATAACTCTGCCGCTCTAGCTAATATTG
>JAGVSQ010011019.1:0-12521 GCA_022683975.1 Rhyacophila evoluta
TCGCTCCTCGATATCAGAGCTCCGGGATACGCCTGATTAAGACCAGGTGTAAGGACGGGACGGGTGGATGGTGAGCACATTAGGTTGGTCTGAACTCGTGTTACCCTGCGTTGGATAGTGAGTGACCGGTACTTATTTATTTTTCCAGATATACTGCAAATATATTGCAAGATCTTCATATTAACTGTGGAAAGGAAAAAGGACGCAACCCTCAATTTAATAATACACGTTCTACCAAGAGGATATAAGCTACTACATATAACTATTGATACAAAAAATACATTTTCAAATCAAATATAATGCCCAAAACGACGAAATTGTAATGTGTAATTTAGGCTACATTAAGAATTTAAAAATAGTTAAATCATAAAACGTTGATATTAAACAATTAGTTTAATAAACATACTAAAATAAAACGAGACCATCAAATTTGTTTGTATAATAAACTTAAGAATAAAAGTTTTAGTAAAAATGGTCTTCCCGGTAGCGTAGTTGGTAGCGCGCGCGCCTAGCAATCCGGGGAATGCGGGTTCGATTCTCCATCTGTCGGATTTTAAAAATCTGAAAAATGCAGGAATGGATACCCATTGGGTTGAGTAATTATCTGAAACAATTCTCGTGAAAAATAATCTGTCAAGACCTCTTCACATTGCGGAGATCCATATACTCCCCTTTCGAAGTGGATATCTTCACACTGTGTGTATCCATATGCCCCACGTTGGGAGCGAACATGGTATAAAAAAAAATATTAATGTTTAAAAACCCATATATTCCCGGTTGATACAGATATTGTTTATTAGATTAGAGAATTAAATTCTGATACAGTATCCTAACACTGTATTTATGTTCTATATTGTATTCCACGCAGCTTATGCTAAATTTAATATACATACGTACGTATATTTTATGTAATTAAAGAAACCTTATTACGCAGAAGGCACTTTGTCTAAAGAATATATTTATTAATATCCTCGGGCGACTCCTCATCAATTAGGCAAGCATACGCTTTCGTCGTTTATGAGATATATAAAAATCAATTTAACGACGTTAGAAAACAAATCATTTTCTCCATTTAGATTTAATTGTAAAAAAGCTTTGATGAATGTTTTTGTCCCTTTCATATAGATAAAAAGCTTCACGGAACTTTTTGTAAACATTTTAAAGACGTAGCGGGAGAAATAAGTAAACATTCGTTAAAAGTATAAGACTTCCGGTTTTACGGTCGATTTTTTCGTTTATATAATACTTTTTTTTATACTCGTAAAGTCGGTGTTTAATAAACATATTATAAAACTGTGCAATGTTTATGTTTTAAGCTATCGATCGACGAACGGTTTAATAAAATGTTTAAGTAATTATTTATAAAACTTGTATACATGCACACGTATAACGTATACATATCATACTGTAAGGGGCGAGCCGAACAGTTAATGTGAATCAGTTGGTCCACACCTTTGAGAGGGAATGTATTCATAAAGTACATGGGTGGTGCATATTCTCTCTATAGATCTGGACTACTATGCATATAACAAATATTAACCTTACAAAGAAATGTTTGTTGATCAAACCGAAATTAACGCTGTCAGTGCCGGGACATCCTAATGTCCAGATTGTGCACTGCACAAGGACGCCTGAATATAACGGACTCCTTTTAACAGGACCAATTAAATAAACTCACCAGTGTTTTCTACGTGCAATGATATTTTCAAAATGAAAACAAGCATCCAGAACAATAAAAGATACTTTGAAAATATGCAAGTTATACATCAGTAAACATATGCAGACTTGTGGTTCAAAAAACTGTTTGCACAAAGGCACCTCCAGCCTATGGTGCGGTACTGAAACCGAAGTTACAGAAAATAATCAATCAAGAACATGCCTCAATAGTATGCCACGATGAAAGCCAATAAGACATCGCATTGAATCTCCTTCTTGGCTATGTTTCGAATTGTATGATATTATTGTGATAAACATCCTCTGGGAGTGTCTCCATATGCTAGTTAAAAGAGAATACCTTCTCAGTTCGATTTGACCACTTATCAGACTGGTCAGTCATTGTGACGTGATTTCTACGAAGGATGATTTTTCACAAAAAATACGGCATTCACATACATGCTACACACGTGTACTCTTTTCAACAATGCTTGATACTAGTAGGGCTTAATTTGTAGAGGAATTGTGGAAACTCTAATGCACGACGTTCAAGATCCTGGTAAACTGTTCCAGGGACAATTTTGGCAGTTTGAAGAGTACGATGTACATCCCTGTCAAATACATTATGAGTGGGTTGAAAGGACTATAAATAGAAATGCACCGTAACTAATGTGCCAATTGTGCATTGTACAGGGGCGCCTAAATATGATGAACGCCTTTTTATGAAAATAATTAAATATATTCGTCAGTAGTTTTTACAAGTAATGATATTTGTATAATTAACACGTCTATTCTGTAAAAATAGGACACTTAGAAAGGGACTAGAAAGTTTAAAATATGGATGTTATAAATCAGTGGAAATATGTTTAAAAAAGTTGTTCAAGTAGAAAGCCAAAAACTCTTGGCACAAGAGCGCCAGGGCGTGGCACTCTATGTGTATCAGAAACTAAGTGTATTATACCAATAAACGAAAAGTAAGTGTATTAGAAAATGCCAACAAATGTTATCGAACAAAATGTAAATAAGTAGATGAGACGATGGAGGATTGTCTTAAACTATGCTGTTATAAAGAAGTGTACTTTATTATATATTCAATTTAATATATACTAAGTTCAACCATTTTTTCTTCGAGTTACTTTATAGATAGTTAAATCATTGTGCTATTCTGTGGAACTATTGGAATTTCTTAGAAAGATACGGTATGATTAACTGTGATAAATATCTATCGATGCACAAGGACTGTCAATATGGCCGATAAACAATTGAGCTTTTTCTTCTATTACTTTTTAAATGTCTTGATAAATTACACAAGCTAATTTCTTAACGATTTGTGTAATTGTTTCATATCGACTTACCCCGCAGTAACAATAATACAATGTTGATAAATGTATGACAAGTGGGGCCATTGTCTCTTATTGTAATCGCGTCGAGATATTTCTGATCATCGTTGCAACATACAACGGTAGCTTTCGTTTCTAAAATATGCTAAAGCATATTTTAATGAAATGTTAATCTTTACATTTGAATACAATGACTAAAGCTAGGTGTATACAAATTATATTAGAAACGTGTGACAAAGGTGTGTAGATAAATTAAGATAAAATATCATGAACAAGATATTTATGCTTTATTATACGAGTTATTTGGGTTACGAGCTCCGTCGTGTAACGAATGAATGTCGTAATTCGAGGTGACACCGTGTTGGCAATTTTCTATCGAAATTAACTATCTTGAATCTGTTGTATTTTTATAAAAAACTAGTTTCAACGTCATGTATTTTTTAATATTCTAACATTAAATAAAAATGGGCAAGAAACATAGTTCAGATACAAGATAATCGCTGGGCAAATACTCAAGACGTACACAACGTACCAAAAGTGAATATAAAGTCTATTGGACTAACGAGATAGTAGACAAGCTCCACGAATGTGCGTAACAGCATAATGGAGTGCGAGGAGAATGGAATTGTTTAACAGAGGCCTTCATCCGTAAGCATTTAATGGCTATTGTGTAGGTTCAATAGGCTGATGATTATAATTATTAAATTCACGAAATATAAAATAATCTTTGGATTTTTGAACTTAAGCTCAAAATGTGGCTTTCAGAATATATAATAAATAGATCATTGACAAACTTAGACATATTCAATGGAACAATAAATTATTTAAACTTCGTAAAACTTTAAGGCTTGCCTTCGTTTTCTTGTCTCTAATTCTCCATTTATACAATTTTCCTGATGTCAATAAATTATGTAAGACAGCTTGTATTATGCATAAATGAATGAGATATTCAAAAGTATACATCGTAAAAACTACTGTAGCCTTAGAGTAAATAAATAATAACTAATCTCAGTAGATCTTAATATTAATTTCATTCCGTAAGATTAATGAACAACATTATCTTCGTGGAAAAAGCGAAGTACTCCGTGGGTATTAAATTCGGTGATATCACTAGTACGAGTATGTTTTATTTAAAAAAAATCTTAGCACGTTATGGTATAGTAGTGAACTGTCAACTTAAGGTACTCATTTGAATAGAAACTGATTTGACTAACATTAAACTTCGCCAACGCAAATGACTGGATAAATTTCGTGCAAAGCATTGATCACATCACTCAAGTAAATTAACAATAGCTTCTTTGACAAAGATTGATTGCCACACGATGTTATTATTCTGTACGACTGTACACATTGGCGGGACTAGAAGGAAACTCCCTTGTAATATCTCAAATATAGTTTTAAAAATTCTACAAAATGTTACGCCATAATTCTGAAATGCCTATCATAAAAATACGCTCATGTCCGGCTTAAAAGAAAAATTCTGAAGGAATTTTAAAGGAATCCAGAAGGAGAAAGAATAGTGGGAAAGCCCCAAAAAGTTGAGGAAGGAATATAGCAAAATTTGACAACGAGCTGATTGAAACTGAAAGCAAACTAAAAAAGTAAGTAAGCCAAGGTTTATAAGCCAATATTAAAATATTCCTGTGTGGTATGTTGTATTATAGGCAGGTAAAAGAGATAACAAGATAAAGAAATAGAATATTTAAATCTAACATTATTTTCCTGTGGATAGGACAAGTGATATTTTCGAAACAAAATCGTCATATCAGTCACTCGACTCATTCGCTGATAATGGCAAAAATTCCTTTGTCTTTCTGATGCTTTGAACTCGATGGTATCCGAGGTTTGGTCAAAATACATTTTTTGGGATGTATAAGTCCAATTGTCACATTTTTGTTGTGTTGGTATTCTTTTCCCTAATTTATCTTGACATCGGCAGCCACATTGGATACTTATAATACTTTATTGTCGGCATTTGAAAAGGTTTTACGTGTTTTAATGTATCGTCGATACTCGAACATAGATTAATCCAGTTTTTGATTCTTGGAGACTTAAGTGTTCTTATTTTGCTTCGACTTCTCTTAACTCTAAGTTTTTCTTGAATAAAAAGATGTTACATAATGTATTTATTGACCTGAACCAGCAATGAAGACAAACATTAGCCACCAGCTAATTAAATAGCTTACACAAACTGGCAGGCAATTCATTATGCATACTTTTTTCTTTATCCGCCTTCTAACCTACACACAAGATACACTGTATACATAAATATAATATTGACATTAAAAAGTCTAAAAAATGCTTAGCTTACTAATTTACTTTTCAAATATAATATTAGCCCCATATCTTACACTTAACTACATGGAGTTTTTTCTCACCAGGCTATAATTATATGTGACTGATCAGTTCACCTACGTATTATGGCATTTAAATTGGACGAGTCATATTTTTGGATTACTTGCCTAGGATTATCTTGTATATTGGACAAATTAGAGTTAAAGTTAAATACATATTTTAAAACATACATTTCGACTTACGTATTGCTAAAATATGTAAATGTTACTGGATTAATGATAGCAGGTAGCTACAGCGATAAATAATCTAGATAATTACAAATCTATACAATTCTTTTATCAACAGGGAAGCCAAAATTTTCCTGTCAAAAATCGATTAAGCTGTCCGTTCTGACACGATTAAAAAAACATTTTTACATAATGAAGCCCAAGACTGAGTGCAAACCAACTCACGACTGATGGACAGCCTTCGCGCGCGGCAGCTTCGCACGAATATGGATGGCTTTGATGACCAAGTGTTAACTTTTTTTTTTAATGCGGTGTAACCGTAGTCACATCCAATGTTATTGTCACAGTGCAATGTAAGTTTAATTACACAAGTGAAATACTATACTGCTCTCATAATTTAGCTAATGACGAATGTTCAATGTTGAGGAAACAGAGTTAATAATATTTTTTTATTGCTACTCATCATTAATACGCAAAAAATAGTAGTCGTTTTTAAGCGAATACGGAGCAGATGTTACATATCACGTATTTACTTATGCATCATGTTTTTCTTTGTTCTTGTTTCGAAAAACTCAACGTTTTTGCTAAACTAAAGAACAAATATAATGATTTGTAAATAAAATAAATTGTTACGGTAGCGTAGTTGGTAGCGTCCGCATCAAGCAATCCGGGGAATGCTGGTTCGATTCCCCATCTGTCGGATTTTTGTAATCCAAAAAGTGCAGGACTGGATGCCCATTGAATTGAGTAATTGTCTGACAAACATTCTCATGAAAAATATTCTGTCAAGACGTCTTCACATTGCGGAGATCCATATACTCCACTTTCGGAGTGGATATCTTCACTCTGTGTAGATCCATATGCTCCACTTTCGGAGCGGACACGGTAATAAAAAAAAGTTTATTAAGAAATTTTGTTCAGAATATCATTCTGTATATTACGTCAGACTTTTTTTATTTATTGATTTTTGCTATTATTATAGCTACGTCTTTTCTTATGTGGCAGTAAAATTAAATTATTTTTACACAATAATAAAAGAATATTTTTTATTTTTAGAAAAATTTGGATGCTGATATACACCTTTTGGACATTTTTTTTCTATTTAACCCACTATGTCTTTGTGCTATAATATTTAATTAATTCTCTTGAATAAATAATGATGTCTATAAAATGTATCATGTTATCAATTTTACAATATCTATATTTTTAAATACGATGTAACTCTTGTATTGAAGAAAGATCAGCTTATGACGTTCATCTGATCTATAAAATTTTGACTTGAACGCACTAAAATCAAATTTAATAAAAAGTGTTAGTGTTCGAATTTCAAAAAATCAAAAAAATAATTCATCGATTCACAAATTTAATTATTGCATGACAATACTATTTTGTTTCTCTTTCTGGTCTTATAAAATAAACTACCTCGCTGTGATACAGATAAAGATAGCGACAATTAGGAATATTGTTTTGACATTTAAACGTGTGTTGTAATATTTAATTCCAGTGAGCACTTTTTGTTTTTATTTCGAGGCAGTCCTATTATTATGCTGTTGCCATGCGACCAGCGATATTTTGATCCACGCTTGAAGCACCTACATTTTCTCTTATGGCAGAGCGTTCATTTAATTTTAATACATTTACATTATCTCTCATTGCTATTCTGAATAAACCAACCACACGAGGGCATGCCTTCCATTATTATTTACTGCTGTATTTGTTTCAATATGCGAACGTATTAATTTTCTGCCAGTGTGAGTGCGTATTTATGTATGTTAATATTAATTTAAATCTATTCCAGGTGTTGTGTATTTATTTCAAATTAAAATTTTAATAGAAAAATATCTCAATTTCCATTGTAATATAATGTACATATGATATTGTAAATTGAATTATTTTTCAAAATCTTTAATTTCAAAGACTTCCCTTTAGAATTTTGGAATAGTGGAATAAGTTCACTTTGAAATTGAACCCCTCATACGGACATTCGTCCATTTCATTGTTTTAGAACACATGTAAACTTTAAATCATTAGACCATAATATTTATCATGGTCCAATGTCAGAAATGCTTGCGTCATATATTTACCATGTTGACTAGTTATTTAAAGTACTTTAAATGTTTCTTATTATAATATTACACCCACTTTAGATTATTACTTCAATATCGCAAAGCAATAGAAGGATATCTTGCAAAAACTCATATTGGTATTGAATAGGAATTTTTAAAAAATTCAAAGATACATGACTAAATTCCCAATAGGTTGCATAAGTCTCAGAAAAAATCTGTCGAGATGTCTTCGCACTTTGCAGATCCACATTCTCCTCTTTCGTTGAGTCATTTAGTCAAGATTTTCAAAAACTAAAGATACCAGATATGCCCAGTGGGTTGAGCAATATGCTGATAAACATACTGACTGATACCGTGAAAGTTTCATACTTAACCGTTCATCTTGACTTGTGACATTTTCATATTGTATCCACATACACGATTTTCTAAGCGGACAAAAAATTATAAAGCCTCAGTATATGAGGTCCTCATTTTCACCCAAGCTTCGTCTTGGAACCGTACCATATTTGCATAAAACATAGCTTACCGGATACGATGTATTTGATAATATTTAGATCATCGTAGGTACAGCTTGAAGTTATACCGTCGACGTTAATCGTCACCAGATGTTCACGATCATCAATTAAAGTTAAGTTTATAAATGAGCATAAAGTATATAAATACATATTAAATTTGAAATAAATTGCATAATTAAAACAAGTATACTATAAACTATACTTATCGTGACACATGGTTCAATTTATGTAATTTCTCTTACGTTTTTTTTGCACATGAACACCTCCTACTCAGAACGCGGCATTGAGTTAGTCACCAAATATTTTGTCGTTACATAACTGTTTTATTGTCACTTTAGTCAATCCACTTGGATGGCTGAGATAATAAATATCTTGAGGGTGAAAAAACTGGATTATTGGTAGTCCACGTTTTAGTAAGTAATTGAAAGCTCTCCATAAGATTTATGCTGGGTTATCGATTGACACTCGAACTCTAAGCTGTCCCAGAAGACACAGACTGTGTTCAGAAGTATGCGGAGAGATGAGTTATCAATTCAAGACTGTGAGAGAGAAATGCCTGGATAATGGTTAAGTTGACCCAAATATGTACTTTATACTTTGGTTACCCCTGTTTTCAAAGTGTATGGGTACTGAACGTTTAATCTAGTATTGGTTAGGCACAGTCAGCAAAGTTGTTTGTTGGAATATAAGAAAAAAAATCCGTTGATGATCTCATGGTAAGATAAAAAATGAGTTCAACAAAAAACTAGATGTGGGATGTACGCTCGTTTATTTTTCCATTTATTTCTTACAGTTGACCTGTCAAAAATAATGCTTTTTTACCACAATAATATCCAACCATATTGTCCGTTTGAATACGCACATCGATACCTACATTTGTACATATACGAGTACATTTAAACCATTCTAACTGAAACAAGTAACGCTCAAAAAGTATGCTCAATTGAAATTCGGAATCTGCCACGTGAATAGTTATTTGCGATTTAATTTTCGCATTTTGGTTTCACGGCGAATTATGTACAGACATATTTTTCACACTTACTAAGTTGTATCCTTTAAAGATTTTCATATAGACACAATTTGATAAACTCTACTCTAGAGCATCAAGATCTTGGGAAGCTGCTCCTTAGACACTTGCATTCACCTCACGAGAACCTCACGTTCCTACGCTACAGTATACCCCCGCATAACTGGTAAGGCGGGTGGTGTGATGATTATTATCTCTATTATCACAAGCGAGTTATTTTAAGACTTATATTTACTTTTTAATTACTTCTTAATTGGTTTGTGAAAACAATTACAAAAATAAACAGTATTCGCTTACTTATTCTAAATGGACTCAATATGCAATTTGCATGTCATTATCACCAGTGTAGGCGGTAGTTATTTTTACCAGAAATGTAAAAATAAATGAACCAGAGACGTGCGAATAAGTGGGCATAAAAATCTGACTTGAGTATTATTATTATATGTCACGAGTTAAGATTTCTAACTCAGTACTGCCAGTTCTGGAATAGCCTATACTATGATATCCTACTGGCGACATATCTGTCAAATGTTTATGCTTTCTTTACACAAAGAACGATGCGACGACGACGACAGCAAGTGACCAATCACAGCGAGGTAACGACCAATCAGAGCTACGGCTGCCTGTTGTCGTCATCGAACCGTTCTCAGTGTAATAAAGGCATTAACCGTTTTTGAATTTCGTCGCGGAAAACATGTCATAAAACAATGTTGTACAAAAAATGGCACAATTTTTGATAATAAACTTTTAGTATCGGATATAGAAAGAAAAGGAGTAGATTAATAATAATAAATGAGCTTTCTCATACTTTTTTCACAGTATATTTTGAATCGACATTTTTATTCGTGCCATTGTCACTAATATCTGCACCACTGTATTGGAGCACAAGAAAAACAAGTTATCTAATTTAATTTTTTTTAATCAACACGTGGGGTAATGTTTATCGTTTAATTAATTATTAATATTCTTTTGTCAACACATTTGAATGTTCAAACAACGGGGTTATTTGCCAACTTGCCCTTCTCAGATGCCTTTCTACGGATCCAAAGTACCAGAGTTTCCAAAATCCTTTAACCATCTCCGATCCCAAAGTGATTTGTGGATATGTATTTCTAAGCGTAAAGACTTGCACATCGTCCCTTTTTAGGTTCTTTTTACAATGCATTAACCCTTATAAACCAATAATTCCGCGCACGAGGTTTGATTGCCTTTTCCTGCGTCAAAATCTTAAGCTGAATTTCGACAGTAATTCGGCACTAGCGGTTTGATTACTTTTGGCAGAACTTGTATTAAGTTGTGTACATTGTGCCTCTAAAAATTTAAGCACTTTTCAAAAAAACTGATGGTTAATGCCTTTTGCCTAAACAAGGTCGATATGATGACATCATCTTCAGAAGGATCGATAGTCCTGATTTTCCATTGGTAACATCGGTTGAAAAACCAATTTATAAATACCAAATTAGCCATCGTATGTTTCAGTTGGAATGATTGACACAGATTATATTTTTTCACCTTTTTATAAAGAAAGAAGAGCATAAGAATCTTTACATTCTACTCTATAATTGTAGCACATTTTTCACGAGAATTGGTGGTCAAGATTCACTATTCATTGAACACCCAGTATGGCCCATTTGGGTTTTAAAATCTAGTTACTGTGGGATACCAACCTGTAACATTTGGCTGCAAAGCAGGCACACTAACATCTCGGCCACAGAAATTGAATTAATGAGTGTTGAAACACCTTATAAGGAACTAAACAAAAAATGCTTTTAGTAGTTGGCAACGTAATCGATATTTTATCCCAGTATTTTAAAATATTAGGATTAAATATTCGGAAAGCACATTTGTAATTGTTATTGATAAGGGAATGTTTTTATTAATTTCCCAATTTTTTCCAAATCATCAATTCAATTATATTTTAAAATATAATACGTCGAAATTTCTTGTTCTTTATTTCGATAAAACCAAAATCTTAACTATGTTGTTACGGAAGCATTAATGAAGAAGAAAAATTAAAGTCAATTAATTAAATATCTTCCTCGTCATACTTGTGATATTATTTATAGCTGTGGCCATTAAACCATGAAGTCGTGATGGAGACGAATTATAAATAGAAAACAAGAAAGTAAGTAAATTAAGATTAATTTTAATGTTTCGTCAACCTTTCAACTGCAGGCAAAGTTGTCGAAAGTAGAACAACAGTTGTATCAAGATTAGTAGAACAGAAACGTGTCATTTAGAGATGAATATCATTCTACAGAGGTCTTGGAGCTGTTCATTAAACTATCATTTGCATTCGGCGTGAAAACGAACGTAAAATGGTGGTTATCGGTTCCGTATTTTTAAAAACACGGTCATATGGTTCCAGAAAACCGTCGTGTAGTACAAATCCGTGTTATACGAGGTTTGAAATTCATACAAAAGTAAACTTCTAACCTAAGTTCAACTATATCGTTTATTTTTTCCAATAAACAATATGAAATATATACGTTCACGTATCTATTTAAATATTATAATGAGATAATATAGATCACTCATCGTCATTATCACTTACGATCCTATTTAAGATGCGTTGTAAGTTTTTGCCCTCGCAAGACTCTTGATAATTTTTGGATTTATCCTTTTAAAACTGCCTGATAAGCGAAGTTTTTAGCGTGTAAATTTTTATTATATTTTATGATAAGGAAACAAACATCTCTTTGACTCAAAACATCTTTCCATTATAGGACCATTTTCCATCAAATAATGTTCTAATTTATCAGCTAACCCCAAAACTTTATTTATTGTTTTCAATATGAAACTAGCTGCCTCGCTGCAGCTGTTTTTTGAGTATTATCTGGGAGGTTCATTTAACATTTCGACTAGTACTTCTTCGTTACAAGCACGGTCCTTAAATATATCTTCGATAATTTGAATATCCAGGTCATCAAATTCTTCTCCACCAATAATACTACGATAAAAGTTAATTGTCTTCTCGTGTTCATCTTCTATTGGTGGTTTTCTTTGACTATGAATCTAGTCGAATATGATGAATAGAGTATTTTTGCGAGTTTTATGTTCTATAAAAGCTGTGTTCTGCCAATATCAATAAAATTACAACAAATTGCATCTTGATTTATTTTAATTTATTAATTTGTAGAATTTCGTTTACACAATTTCTTGGCCTGAAAATACTACATTATACAAACAATACATACCCTGCTCTCAGATTATTGAAACGCCGTTTTGTTGTGTTGGTCTAGTTTATAATGTTACTGTCAAAATACTTCAATACATTTATGAAAAAAATCACAAGAGAGTAAGTAGCTTTGTCCAATAGAAAACATACTGACTAAATTGCCTATTAGGCCAGTTGCTAGGGAGTTGAAACGAATATTAATTCAGGGTAAAGGTTTTAT